>VXAD01000751.1:0-116578 GCA_013399195.1 Dicrurus megarhynchus
ATGCTATAGGACAGCAACACACAACTGTGTCAGGGCAACTCTAAACAAAAGAAAAATGGGGAAGTAGCATTTTTTGCAGTTACTGCTTAGGTCTTGGTAAGCTATATCTTAAAAGATCATTCATGATGGCGTGTATAGAGTCTTCCTTATGCCTAATCTATGAGCAACACTGAAAAGCTCTGAAAAACACCTATAACCTGTTGTCAGTGACAGGGATAAAAAGGCAGAAAGTCCTGCAGGGAAGAGAGCGTGTGGGCTGAACTGTGCGGTGACAGCATTGTATGAGTAACAGGAGTAAGTCATGCACTGTGTCAGAGCATCACAATGTCCAAATAGCCCTTGGACTAGGTATAAATTGAGTTGTGACATCGTTACAAGACAGACCTATTAGGATGATTTGTAGTAAATCTGTAGCAATAGATGTCAGGTGTTAGTGCTTATCTCTTTCCTGGAAAAGTAAGATTATGTATATGCACTAAGAATAGTGCCCAGAGCTGTATTCCCTGTGCATTAGAGAGTATAGAAATAACTGTGTGTGTATGTAGCAATTACGACACCTACAGAGAAAACCTGGTTTAAAGTGGTATTGATCAAGGATGTAGCCACAAGAAAACAAAGGCTGAAACAAACTCTTTACTTGAGGGTGAACAGTGGCTGGGTGTCCATGGAAATGAAGTAGCAACTGCTCTCCACAACTGAGCACAGAGGTAGGCTGTGTCTTTGCACGTTTGTCCTCATGCTGTAAGTCTGCCACATTGTCGCTCCCTCTTGTCAGTACCAGTTTGGCCATGCTTCCCTGGCAGCCTCCACTGTGCTGTTCACACAACAAACATCAGTACTCCTTCAACAGTGAGCCCATGGTGAAAATCTGTAGGGCCTTGTGGAGGTATCTGGTGCTTAACTATGGATGAGCTAGTAGGATTAAGGGCTTGATTCCAGTGATCATCACTACATGTCAGTGACACATCCCATTATACAAAATGCAACAGGCTCAGGAGAGCACCCATGTTTGCAGGATGCCTCAGAAGTTACACCATTTAATAACAAATGCCTTACTCTTCCTCACTGTGTTTTTAACCTACCACGACCTTGCTCCTTGAAAGTTACTTGCAACTCTTTTCAATCCTAAACTGTCTCCAAGGATAAGAAAAAAGTTGCTTTAGCAACCTTTTGCATAAATGTAGATATATTTTTTAAACTTTTGATGAAGGTGGATATATTCTGTTCGTTAAGACTATGGGTCTGAATGGTCACCCCTCAGCAGATCAGGACAGAATTTTCTTTGCGTGTCTGGAAATACAGCTTTGATTCCGTATAATGCACTAAACATCTGCAAGATACATCTAGATCAAAATATGCATGAGTTTTGATTATTTACTCTTTTTTTTCAACATCATGAAAATGGGAAAAAAAGAGAAGAAAACCCCAGCCATATTGGTTTGTTTGTGTGTCAGCATTCAGAAGGTGCCTGAAGCAGTAAGGCTTCCTGAGAGATTTGTTAAAGTGTTTGTATTTAGAAACACATCTAAACATTCAGAATGTGACTGTGGAAAAGAATTTCTACTACAGAATGTTTTTGAGCATTGATTGTAAAAATCTGCTTCATAATTCATGCCACAAGTTTATTATCCACTATTTTCACTTGATTTTTGGGACATAAGTAATCTACATAATATATTTTCAAAGAACACATCCACAATGAATCAGGGCTAAATAAGACAGACTAGGAAATGGTATTTCTATTTCTTTTGGAAATGTGTTTGTCAGGTTTTTAGTAAAAATACTGTTTCTTCATCCTTCACCATTAATGTTAGCAGCAAGTTTTGCCTTGAAATAGTGTCAAGATCTTGGTCTAGAATTTTCCAAGCAATGATGTATGAATTCAAAGTGAAGAGATGTTTTGAAAGATCTGTCTTTTTCTGTGCTATGTAGAGCATCTTAGAAGAACAGGCTGTTAGACAAGCACAGGCTTCTTAACAGTTTCTTACTCAACAAGAGGGTGAGGGGGGCTAGTCTAAAGCTACACCACCAGAGGCTGGATGTGGCAGCTGCCTAAAAAGGTTTTCTTAATTTTAGTTTAAAGTACAAATAAAGAATGAACATCTGTTTCAGTTTGCAGAATTAAATAAGCATTGTTAGCAGATTTTTTTAGAACTTGAAATTTACAGTAAGAAGCAAAAAGACAGTGTAACTAATAGCCAACGAGAAGGATATTGCAGAATCATATTATCCTTCTTTTCCCTCCTCAGTCTCACAAGTTTGAACAGAAGAGAGCAATTTTTGTAGTAAATTTTTGTAGCTATTGAGACATTGTAAGGAAAATACAAGAATTTACCAAAATCCTCACTTGCCTGACTGACACATGGAGTGAAAACTTAACTATATTTATGTTCATGGCATTTTCTTCACTGAACCACTTTCAAAGAAAGAGCTGCTATGAGAAAACTTGTCTGAAACTTCTCTTTTCACACCTTTCCAGATTTCAGTGAAGTCTCTCACTGATTTTGTCTGCCTTATGTCTTCTCCAGACAGTAACAATGCTATTAATATACAATTTGAATTGTTATTGACAAGTCATAGGCATATAAATATAAAAAGGTACATTGGTTGCACTCCTGTAATGTAATTCTTGGCTTCATGCATTTTTATCCTCTCTTCCAGAGTCTGTGTTTTGGAGAACTGCTTTTGAGCCAGTGGTAGAGAAGAATGACGTGACTCATTTGTATCCCACAGGGAGTTGGACTAGAAAATACCAAGATTCACAGAACTTCAGGTCTGTGCAAACATTTGCCTCACTTTATGATGGCTATAATCTTGTTTGGGCTCTACAAGCCTGAATCTCCCTGGCTTATTTTTGCTATTTTTTTATGTTGGTTTTGGTTTGAGAGTGGTGGGGTGGGGTTTTTTTTGGTTTTTGTTTGTTTTGGTGAAATTTAGTTTTTTTCCTTTGTTTTGTTCACAGAATTTGTTTGGTTTATTTTGTCTACTTCTAAAGACTAAATTCTGCTGGTTTTACTTGAGAAAGCTTTCCATTGTGGTATATTCCTTCCTCTGCTGATCCCTTCTCACTCCTCCTGTTAGATCCACGGTCTTTGCTCTGTTGTACAAGTCGGAAGAACAGACTCCATCATGCTGCAACAGAGCTCTGAGTTGCTACTTCATTTCTCTTCTCTGTTTTCCTGCATGTACAGAATCCTCTGCAGGCTGTCCCCCTGGCCACTCACCCAGACAGCTTCCTCTCTTTTTTCCACTAGTCACTGATCTGCCTCACTACAGGGATTTTCATCCAGGGTTTCTGAAATGGAAGAGTGAAGAGACAAATTGGATTTCTTCTAACTAAATCTGCCCTAATAGCTCCTGCTGTGGAAACAAAGCATTGTCCTCATCTCTTCCATCTCAGAGGTCTCCTTGAAGGCTTGCCATCTTGAAAAGCCACGGTCTTCTGGCTGAATCCTCCGAGTTTTAAAGTGGAGCAAGAAAGCAAACTAAGTCTAACATTCAAAATCAAAGTTTCTTGATGACTGGCACTAACACGTATGGGCTGCTTTAAAATTGATAGAATACTATGCTATTAAATTGACAATGAGCACATTCTTATAAAGTCATAAGTCTCTAAATTGTACTAGATAAAATCTTGATATAAAGCTCTTACAGAATTAAAAGACTTTATTCTTTTAGGACCTTCTGTTAAGTAAGCCAACCTAATGTTGTGTTTGTTTATCAATACTGTGGGGGTTTCTGTCATTACCTTTCCACTGGTGAAAACCCTTATGGCATTTCATCACATGAGGTATCTATCACTGCTATTGCAAAGACTATCTCCAACACAAAGTCAAGGTTAGCTTAGGAGAAGGAGTTTTGAGGACTAGATACTACTTTTTAGCTTCTTGCTTTTCAATGAAGCAGTGCAGGGAATAAAAGTCACAAAGATATAAAAGCACACAATTGAAGAAACTAATGTAACTGTGCTACTGTTTCAATTATCTGCTTATATTTAAAATGTTTAAAGCTATTTTTAAATATTGTTCTTTAGCCCACTAGCATTTTATAGGGAATAAAAAAAAAAACCCCAACGTTTGCCAGCATATTTTTGCAGCACTAGCTCATATAACAAATCAAGAAACACAGATGCTAAGGATAGTAGTTCAGTAGTTCTATCTCATCCACCATCCTCAAGACAATCCACTTCTTCTGGTGTTACTGCAGCTAGCCAAATATCAAACTCAACAAGCTCTGTGTGGGGCTTGTTAGTTTCACTTTTGGGGGTAAGAAGAACAGTGGCAGTTCCAAGCAAAAGCAGCTCCCTTTGCAATCTTTTCAATTTGCTTCCTCTGCCATTTACTGAATGGTAACCTCTCCATAGATCAGTAGAATATTTATTTGTTGCCTGCTGCAGCATCTCCTAAGCACAAACTGGCTCCTGTTGTCACAATTTCTGCTAACCAAAAATATCTCTGTCTGGGTTTGCTGGTAGCTTTAGGCTTTCCGTCTATGGCTGACTCAATTCTGTAGCAGCAGAGGAAGCAGAATAGAAGACATCCAAAACCAGGAGGGTTGGACACCTGTGACTCATCTCAGAGAACTGGGTTTCCTCCCCACATCTAGCTGTGTTGAGGGCAGTGCCAGAGCTGCAGGGTAGTCTTGTAGCTTCTCTGGTCCTGGGAAATGCCAGATTCAACATTGCTCAGCATTGAGCAAAAAGCATGACAAATAGCTTTCCTTCATTTCTGTGGGTGAGAACTAGCTGTACTCTTTGAAGCAATTAGATAAACACATCTAATTGCTTTGGTCCTTCACATGAAAGGTATCTTGGGAATGATGCACTCTGAAGCTACTCCCTGGGAGGACCAAGTTAACTCCTGTTTCTGCCTCAGGTACAACTTCCTTGACAATATCTTTTATAACCTAAGCTTTGAGGAAACTTAATGGCAAGTGATACAGATTCTTTGCCCTAGGGAGAGCTTTTGTGCTTTATTCTGTACGTGTGCCTTGGTGTCAGGGTATACTTACTGGAACTGCTTATCTAAAAATCTCCCTCCTCCAAGAAAAGGAGTTTGTGGAAGCTATTTCTAGATCCTGCAATGTTCTCCCAGAGAGCTCCAATATGTGGTTTATTTCCATTACGCTATAAAGAGTGAAACAAGGAATCGACATTTTCAAATTTAATAGTTGCTGGGTGCTTTTTTTTTAATACAGGAAATTAAAACAGCTGAATTTGATTTATTGTTTTAATTACAAAGAAAGATCTTTAACTGATCCGACTGCAATTCAAAAATAAGGGAGGAGAAAAAAAGAGCAGTTTGACATGCGTTTGATGTTGTTTGTACCAATGTAACTGCAAAGCAATAGTGAAAATTAGAAGTTAATTTAAATTATGTGGAGTCTGATCCCACAATTAATTAATGAAAGCTGTGTTACCCAAGTGGTGGCCTGTTGGACAGGCCTCTCTCTCAGAAGTGCCTCTTAGCTGGTTTGCAGAGGTCCATAGCAGGGTATCTTTTTGAATCCAGACCAGGAATGTACTTCTTTATGAAACCCTTATGCTCCTCCTAGTTTTAACTGAAATTGGGCAAAAGATTCAAAAGCAAAACAGCTATGCTAAAGATACCTAATAATTTATTTTTAACATGAAATGTTTTAATGTTACACTTTTGCCAGTGTGCACATTTGATACCAACACTGATAATTAGCTTTTTCCTGAAGTGACTTTTTCAGAAATATTGATAAAGCAAAGGGTCTCATATCCATTTTCATTTGAGCAACCACTACTTAGCACATTCGAAGAATCAGCAGACTGCATATTTTTATAATTTTATTTCAAACTGGAATAGGTTTCTGATTTTAAACTCTGCTCATCCTTTTCCAGGACTGTGAATCAAAACACAACTTGCTGCTACTGTGTACTATCAACCAGAAGGAAAACTGAGTAGAAACAAGAGTAAAATTCAGTGTCTTTGCTTCATTGTGAAATATGAAGATGAGAATACCATGTGGAAAATTTGACGACAAACAAATTTTTCACTTTGAGTTTACTGTAAGCAGTTTAGAGACTTCTAGAATCAGTTCATAAACATTTCTTGTTTGTATATTTGTGTGTGTACATTAAAGGTTCTTGCTCTTACTAGAATGGTTTGGGTTGGAAAAGACATTAAAAATCATCTAGTTCCAATTCCCCTAACATCTTTCACCATACCAAGTTGCTCAGAGTCCCATCCAGCCTGACCTTGAACCCTTCCAGGGATGGAACATCTGCAATTTCTTTGGGAGACCTGTTCCAGCACCTCAGTATTCTCACAGTAAAGAATTTCTTCTCAGTATCTAATCTAAACTTACTTTCTTCAGTTTAAAGCCATTCTGTCCTGTCACTACATGCCCATGTAAAAAGTCTCTCTCCAGTCTTCCTTTACAGGAAGGAGACTTACTTTACAGGAAGGTTGCTAAAACTGGAAGGCTGCTATAAAGTCTCNACATCTGCAATTTCTTTGGGAGACCTGTTCCAGCACCTCAGTATTCTCACAGTAAAGAATTTCTTCTCAGTATCTAATCTAAACTTACTTTCTTCAGTTTAAAGCCATTCTGTCCTGTCACTACATGCCCATGTAAAAAGTCTCTCTCCAGTCTTCCTTTACAGGAAGGAGACTTACTTTACAGGAAGGTTGCTAAAACTGGAAGGCTGCTATAAAGTCTCCCTGAAGACTTCTCCCTGAAGCCTTTTCCATGCTGAACTCAAGAGCCTTGATTAAGGTTTCTGGTGATTGATGTGAGCACAGTAGGCAGTTAGGAAAATGTGCAAGATACACTTGGTTCAGTTTTATGACATTGACTTTGGTATTGCATCCAAGTAGCTTAGTAGTTGTATCTTAAATGCGTTTCAAAATGAAAAAAAAAATTTAAAAATATCATAAAGGTTGAGCTCTCAAGTGAGGAAATTCTAAAACTTCAACAGTTGACCTTAACAGCATTTTTGTTACCTCATTGTGTTGTCTTTTGTCCTTTTAGTTTTTAGCTGTATCACGCTCACATCCTGCTACACTAAAGGAGATTAAATTACACAGCAGATTAAATAACACAAAAAGAACCCCAAACCCAACAGGATGAAACATTACTGATGGAAATGAATTTACATAAACATTAACTTTTGAGGCTTCCTGACTTTCTCAGATAGATAACTGTTGCCAAACAAGCTCAGGAAGGTTAACTTTCCATAATAATGCATGGTAAAAGAATCTGGACAGAGCTGCAGTTCTTTAAACTCAGATATTATTAATCAGTACATATTTAACTTCTAGAAACATTAATTTTAAAAATCCATAACAGATGTTCTCATCTAAATCTCCATACACATCTTGAAATGTAGGAAAAAATTCTAATATATGCACATGTGTGAAAACACTATTCAAAGAACAAGCTTACTTTCCACAAACTAATACCATGTAATTATGCAGTTCTGAACACTGTACATAATGAAGTCCTGCAGAAGGTATTCACATGAACTGGGCTGGAAACCTGTCATTTTACATTAGAGTACTTCTGGTCAATTTCTGAGTCCCTTTAAATATCTGGAAACTCCAAGAATGAAGAGAGAAATATTAGTTTGTGTATATGAGGGAAGCAGGCTGTTTCCCATATTTGACTAAGGTTAGAAAGGCTGAGGTGATTTTGCTTCAATTTTTCAAAAGAAAAAATGGACCCTCGTCCCTCCAAAATCTGTTATGAGAGGTTTTCAATTTAGTAGACTTCCCTACTCCTGTGGGATTTTCAAAGACAATTTCTTTGTCATAAGTTATTTTCGTAGTGATAGGTAGACCTGGGAAGGCACTTTAATTGTCTTTATTATGAATATTAATACAATTTGTGTAACAGTAGAACTGAAAACTTTTTGAATTCTGTGGAGGGTTGATCCTGGCTGGATACCAGGTACCCACCAAAGCTGCTCTAACACTCCCCTCCTCAACTGGACATGGGAGAGAAAATATAGTGAAAGGCTCATGATTTGAGATAAAGTCAGTCAGCGATCACAAACAATTACCATCTCAGGCAAAACAGACTGAACTTGGGGATTAATTGAATTTATTGACAAGAAAATCAGAGCAGGATTATGAGAAGTAAACCAAATCATAAAAACACTTTCCCCCACCTCTCCTCCTTCCTAGCTCTACTTGCTCCCCCAGTGGTGCAGGCAGAAGGGGAATGGGGGTTATGGTCAGTTTAGTTCATCACACATTTTTTCTCCAAGTACTCAGGGAAAGAAGTCCTTCCCCTGCTCCAGCGTGGGGTCCCTCCCACCAGAGACAGTTGTCTATTAATTTCTCCAGTGTGAGCTCATCCCACAGGCAACAACAGTTCTCCATGAACTGCTGCAATTGTGTCACTCTCCCAGGGGTGCAATCCATCAGGCACAGCCCTCTCCAGCATGAGATCTCACAGAATCACAAGTCCTACCAGGAATCCTTCTCCAGTGTGGGCTCCTCTCTCCTTGGGTCTGCAGGTCCCTGTCAGGACCTGCTTCAGCACAGGCCTCCCATGGGGTCACAGCCTCTTGGGCATCCACCTGCTCCAGTGTGGGTCTCCTTCAGGGGCTGCAGGTAGATTTCTGCATCCATGTGGTCCTCCATGGGCTGCAGGGTCACAGCTGTCTTACCATGGCCTGCACCATGGGCTTCAGGGGAATCCCAGCTGCTGTGTCTGGAGCATCTCCTCCCTCTCCTTCTTCACTGATCTTGGTGTCTGCAGAGCTGTTCCTCTTACAAATTCTCACTCTGCTCTTCTCTGGCTGCAATTACATCTGCCAAATAACTTTTTTTCCTTCTTAGATATGTTATCAAAAGGTGTTACTGTCATTTCTGGTTGGCCCAGCCTTGGCCAGCAGCATGTCCATCCTGAAGCCGGCTGACACTGGCTCTACCAGACATGGACAAAGCTTCCAGCACATTCTGACCGAAGCCAGTAGCTCCCCCACTACCAAAACCCTTGCGTGGAAACCCAAGACAAATTCACATATTATTGTATTTAGATATCAGTTATGCACAGAAAATATCCTGCTTTAAAGATGAAAGGGAAAACAAAGCAAAACAAAACCTATGCAAGAGAAAGTTGACTAGGAAACAAACTGTTACTTGATGGAGGCCTAGCATACTGATGGACTCCTGAAGTATTTGTATTGCAATCACTAGGACTTTTGACAGCAGAGCCACTAACAAACACTGCAAGCTGAGTCTGCAGTGTCTATGCTTGAAGGTTCTCCTTCAGCCTCAGGCTGCAGTTTTATTAATTTTGTTTTATTTCATTCTGTTAGCACATTTTGAGGAGAAATACAGACTTACTGACTCTTTTCCTTACTGTGTGGCACTAGTATACCTAAATGTTTACTCTGACACTAAGCAAAAAGTCACAGAGTGACAGTAAATTGGTGATTCCCTGTAATGTCATTTATACCAAGCCATTTCCCATCAGTGGAGTGCATTTCAAAAATTTATTTTGAAGTTCTGCAGTTAAACCAATTGCTTGTGCTTAGTTGCCTGCCTGCTTTTTCCAGCTACGTAACTGTTGGCTGCACGCTAGGTTTTATCCTCTAATAAGAGAAAGGCACATGCTCCTTAAAAGGAAATCCCATGCTGCTTCTCCGTTGTGACTCAACTAACCTGGCAAGAAATTAATTTACTCCATTTCCATATCAGATCCACACCAACCTGTGCTGAGCCACATGGATGACAGTGTTCAAAGGACTAGAACATTTAATGGAGCCACAAGTGGTGTGGAAATCAGTGCAGGCCTTACTATTCACATGAGGCAATCAGCTTCATTAAACAGTAAATAAGCAAATCAGTTAATCTTTATTTGCAGAAAACCTATCAGAAACTACTGAAACCCACAAAACTGGAAAAATTCAATTTGAAAGGTACAGATGAAAATCTCATGCGCTACATGTGGTTGACTTGTGCATATACTACGAATATTGGTAAGAAATACAGCAATACTGCTATGCAATCCTTTTCAATCTAAGTTTTAGTGCCACTGAACATCTGGCACACCTATCCTTCATACAAACCAAGAATGTCATGCAGAGCACTATTCCTGATTACTGTGGGCTACAAAGCAGGCTTCTCTGTCTTCTCCTTGTATCATTTGGAGGGAATCTCAGAGAGCTGTTGGAAAATGAAAGCTTATCCAGCTCCTGGAAATTGCTAGGAAAGGAAACAGGGCAGTTTTGGACACACAGGGAGCATTACTGGATTCTATTCCTCTGGTTTATAGCAGTCACTGTTCTGCATTAGTCACTGTAGTCTCTGCGCGCTTTTTACTTGCTCAGCAATTGAACTAATGCCTGTACTTGTAGGGCTTTTTCCATGTTTGTTTGGGTTTTTAAAATTTTTTTCCTATGGGATTGTTGTGTGATACAGCATTTTCTACCTGATCAAGAACACAGTGGGCTGCTGGAGAACAAACTGACAAAGAAGTGCATCTTCCACCAGGAGCAGCGATGAGGGTAGAATTTAGTGTCTGGAGAAGTACCTTTAGCATTCTTAGGTGTATGTTCCAAAAGCCATCTTTGCAAAAACGCATTACAAAAGGTATTTTTAGGTACTTTCTACTGTCTCTCAGAGGAACAGGTGGATGGATGTCTGGAAGGGGACAATCTCGTGCTTGCTGTTCGGGCCCTCAAGGCCAAGAGATGGCTTTTTTCCCTAAGTTATATTTTCCCAAAGGGAATGAATTAGAAGTGTGTCCTTTTGGGTGCTGCGTCACATACAAACCTATTTACAGGTGTTTTTTCTTCCATCCTCCTCCAGGAAAGAGGTAATCACTCATATGACTTCAGGAAATAGGTTTCAGAGAATGACTATAAAAAATGAAAACATTTCCTTTAAGAGTGTTTTTTGTGCCATATATTTAAAGGAAAAGCATGGCTTTTGAACCAAAATATGTTTTTCTCCAAGGCAGGGCCTACTACACAAAGAAAAGGAGAAAAAACATTATGAAATATATACTTACTAAACAGTAAGAATTTTGCATCCTACTACAAAAGTAGAAGGAAAAGTTAAATACATGCAGTCTGACTTCATAGATTTGACTTAAATAGGTAACTTCCTTAGTGTTGTCATTTGCAAAGG
Source organism: Dicrurus megarhynchus (assembly GCA_013399195.1). Lineage (NCBI taxonomy): Eukaryota > Metazoa > Chordata > Aves > Passeriformes > Dicruridae > Dicrurus > Dicrurus megarhynchus. The sequence continues at coordinate 11,112 of VXAD01000751.1, forward strand.
TTTTGCAAATAATTCCCTAATCCTGAACAGAGAATATGGTTTGATTTTAATTCCAGCTGAAAATGATAAATCGTCCAACTACGGGAATTTTTGAAGGAACTACTACAGAACTATTTCTCTAATTTCAGCTTTTTGAATGTGGAAATGAAACAGAATCTATTTCCTGGCCTGCACACTAATCTCAGAATTTGGAACACAGAAGCAATCAAGTAAGTAAAACTAAGCCTTTTACACAGATGGCAAGTTTGTAACTTGCTTTGAAAAGCAAACTAAATTTGAAGCTGCTACACCACCTGTAGAAATCATGTTTTGTGTATAATCAGTGGTATTTTTGTCCATTATTTGGGGATATGTTTACTAAGTTTATTGTTTAGCATCCATGTTTTTTGATTCTATGGTTATGCCTGTGTTACTACACTCTACACATGAGGGTATTCACACAGCGTGGCTATGCAAAATGAAATGTATGAACAGTATGGAGATAAATGATACTTCAACTTCCCGCCACAGGTTGACACTTGGATCCAAGCATATTTACATGCAAATGTATGGACACTGTATGATCATTTAGCAAAGAAAAAGGAAAGGGGAGTGCTTAAATAGTAGTTAGATGCAAACCGGAGATGTTCACAGTTTTTGAGTGCAGACGCCTTCTAAAGGATTCATTAAAAATTTATGCAGTAGCAAGAACTCTGATGAAAGTAATGAACAATGCTGAACTAGTGAAAAAGGATATTTCATAGGAAAATACTGTTTCTTGCTACATTATACTAAAACATGTTTAATTATAATAGAAGACAAATAAAAATGCCAGATATCATTAGGTAAGCTGTAATGTTTGGAGTCGTAACACACTCTGGACTTTCAAAATCCAATCAAGTGATGTTGTGACTTATCACTGCAGAGGCTGAGGAATTTTGCAGGTCCAACTACACCTGACCCTGACAAACTACTGAAACGTAACAATATAAGGATTTGTCATCTATTTCAGATGAGTTCTTTGCATTTGCAGGGTTCTGTCCACAGAGATCTTGATGAGCAGAGTCTCAAGAAACAGAGTGAGCACAACCGATGTAGTACACTACTCTCCTATCTTTTGAGTGGTCTGGATATCAGTGGCACATTAGGTAATTATATTTGGGAGGCATCAGAACATTTTTATTTTAGAGTTTCTTTCCTTTCCCTGCTTGGAAGAAGTTTTCAGTGTCACTGCAGCATGTTTGTGCGAGTTTTCCGCACTGCAAACTGGGAAGAGACATTAAACATGAAAAGTAAATTATTAGAGGACGTAATACCACAGAAGCTTTCTTTGAGATGAAGGACTAGATATTATAGAAGAAAACATGCTGCAATTTACTTTATTTCAAAATCACCAGATATTCTTTACACTGCACATTCAAGAAAACCAAAGCAATGTACCCACTGATATAATTTCTAGTTCTGAAATGGCCTAGTTTGTTTCCTGTGAGATGATGTTATACGGCATAGTCTTTTCTTCTGTACAGAGCAAAAAACCATGCATCACATCACAAAATGACAGGGACAAGATTGTCCTTAAAGAATTACATTTTGACAGTACCAAATTGCTAGCTGACATGTAACAGCCTGCTTTGAAAGCACTGAATGTCATGAGCATGAGCCTGTTGGCAGTCTGAGACTCATTATCTATCAAACTTTTACATGGCTTTTTAGTTCTTCCCTGTCCCAGCTTGTGTTTTTCCTTTGTCTAACAGACAACCCAGTCCCTGAGCTTTCAGGTGAGGCACGTTTACTTGGCACGGACAAGAAAACAAAGAACAAACTCATCGCACAGGAAGTAACAGAAGAGGGTGCATTTCAGAAGTCAAAACTGTACAATAAATCCCAGGAGGTGGGACAGAACTAGCACACACACACACTTTACTTAAAAAACAACCGTACATTTTTTCTTTGGCCCAGCTAACACACTCATTACTGTGCAGCCAGACCGCAGCAAAGATGCGCTGCTTGTTTACCAGGGCTGAACAAGGCCAGATCTGTCTCTCACACTCGCTGGTCCGATGCCCTTCGCCTCACTGCGGTCCAGCTTTCACCTCAGCGGGCTCCTACAGACAAGAGACTTGTGAGAGACAAGAAGCCCTTGCTGCCCACACCGACTGCCGAGCAGGCAGCGGGGGCAAAGAGCAGCACTCGCCTGCTCGGCAGCGGTTCCACTTCTCGCACCGACAAAACACCGGTGCCCTCTCTAGTGCCGACGGAGCGTGACAGAGTTCCAGAAGAGTTTCGATCACGCTCTCAATCACATATGTAACTCTTGGGGATGGTATTGTGTAGGGCCAAGAGCTGGACTCGATGATCCATATGTGCCCGCTGCCCTTTCCAACTCCGAGTACACTGTGATTCTGTGACGAGAGGGCTCCCGCCTCCACGGGAAAGCTGCGCTGTGCCCNGGGACGGGCGGCCGTGCCCGCCGGGCGCTGTGAGCGGGGCACCGCGCTGGCTTCCTCCCCCTCCGTAAACAGCGCTCCCAGGGGGCGGGCCGGGGCCGACCTGGGCGGCGGGGAAGCTGGAAGTGTGGCTGCCGCGCCTCTTCGGTGGAGGTGCTGTGTGTTGCAGGAGAACTTCCTCGCGAATACTTATTTGTGACGTTAGAAAAAAAAAAAAAATCTCTTCGCAGAAGGAGGGCAAACAGTCACGAAACCACATTTGTGGTTTTTCTCTATGTGTCTCTATTGAATTTGCTTCTGCGTGGGGAAATGTTCCGTTAGGTGTGGGTTGTGAATTAATGGATTTGATTAATTTTCACAAGATAATTTCTTTCTCTTTTCTTTTCTCTTTTTTTTTTAAGAAAAAAAATTCAGATAAAACTTCCTCAGGTTTTTTTTTTTCGCGACTGAAGTCTAATTAGAACCTGATTGTGGCATTGTCTTCAAATTTCTCACTTCTGCAGTCAGTGACAGGTGAGAAAATAACACCTTCCTTTGTTTATTCATAAATTGACTTATGCTGAGAATTGTTGACTGTATTCCTTTTGGTTGCTGGACAGAAGGAAACTTAATTGGGAAGACTGTAATGGCTATTTACAGTTTTGAGTGTGATTTTGCACTTGATCGTTACTGCCTTAATGATCAGTGTTTCTGACATCTTAGCTCTGTAAATCTTGCCAATTTATTATCTGCTTAATTTCTTCTGTTGCTAGTTAAATGTAATGTGTATGTAATTTAGATGAGAGAGAAGTATTTCTTAAGTTTCTATTTTATAGAAAATTAGTATTGACAGAAGACTATAGAGAGATTCTGCGCACACTTAAATGTATTTTGGATCAGGTATATGGATTAACTTTTTTCCTTCACTGCATCTCAGTCTTCTTCATAACTGATACAGGGCTAATACTGTAGTGATGTTCTTTGGGCATGCTCATTTTTCTTCCCTTTTTAGGGTTGGTGGCAGTAATTTGAGGATTCAGTAGGAATACAGTAGCCACTACTGTCTTCTGCTTGATGAGAGTGCATCCAGAGTGACTTACATAGTGTAAATCTAGAATTTTGAATTAAACAACTTCAGTACTATTGTATGAAATAACAGGGATTTTAAGCAGTGGTGTACTTTCCAGAGAAGCGTTAAATTTGAGCTATTTACAGAGATTTTCATTTTTGTAAGTGCTAACACCAGCAACATGGGGAAGTAGTATTTGCTGCTGGGAGAGGAAGTTGTAATGAGCAAGAAGTACAAGGAATGCAGAAAGTGGTCCAACATCCTTGTTGGTCAAATCAGACTGACTGGAATTGCAGAATGGAAAATGAAAGGAGGCTGCTACTGCTTTTTACTTGCAGCTGTTCATAGTGATGATTAGGCTAATAAAAAGTTGAAATCTCTGTAGAATAACCATTTCCAAACTATCTGGAGGTAATGTTATGCATGACTGCAGAATAGTACTAAAGTGAATGTTACTGCCATTGTACTAGCAGTGGCATCATCTTTCTGAAGTTAAAAGAAAAGCAGTTGCTGAATGAGGTTGTTGCTTTGCCACTGGTCTCTCTTTATCTCAGCTCTGGGGCATTTTTACTGTATGACCTTCTGTAAACAAAAAGCTAAGTGATGATGTTTGCAGTTACAATAAATAACCTGGGATGTCATTTGAAAGAACCTTACAGGGGAAATAAACAAAATTCAGAAATGTATTAGTATTAAACAGAGACAGTAATTAAATTGTATTCATTATGAATAGAAGAGTATCAAAAGTTACAAAACTTGCAATTAAAAAGCAATTAACAGAACTGACTACGCAATAATAAAACAAGTATTTGTTCTAAAAAAATGGTGTTCTAAAGAAACCCAACTGGAAGAAGGCAACCAAAATCCGATGGCTTTTTTAAGAAAAGTAACTGGAACTTTAAGTAGGAGGTTGAACTAGATGACCTCCTGAGGTGCCTTTCAACCCAAATTATCCTATCCTAGTACTCCTGATTTTTTTCTTTAGGCTAGCATTTTTCTTGTAACACACCTGCTACTTTTTACCTAGGCTTGCATGCAAATGTTATCACTGTCATTAGGCAGTACACAGTCATATTTTTTCATTTGACTTAATAGAGCTGCTGTTTCAAAGCCTCTGACCCTGGCTGTGCACTGATTTTGGTGGGTTCTTTATGTATTCATATGTCCCATGGGGTTCTCAGCATGAGCCCAGTAAGATGACTAATATGAGTAATACTAGCATGATCTGAGTCAACATTTGAGCTCATGCTTACGTTTGTATTTCTTTAACTTGTTTCAGATGAAGTTTCTTTACCAAAAGGTGAATGAGAAACTTTCTGGAATTTCCAAATATGAGATTTTCGAAATTATTCTGTAAGATAGATCTGTCTTTATGCAGATGTCAAAAACAGTACAAAAATGCAAATACACAAAGAAGCTTCTTTACAGTAGTTCTGCCGAAGGAACTGTAATCCAGTTTTATTTGCTGCATACAAATAGATGCTCTCTGCTGCATACTGTGTTCATCTAGAGAGTACATTGTATGTTTCACTTAAATGGGTTCTGTGTGTCTCAGTACAGTGAGAGCTGCAAGGTACAAGTGCCAGATAGGTTGTCACTGTCAGTTGCAATCTGTAAGATGCTCAAAGAAAAAGGATGATGCCTCACTCAAATGTCAAGCTCTGTGGGTTATGCAGTACTGGATGCAGAGAGGTCTGGTTCACATGGACAGTGATAACTCCCATATGTTATGTAGAATGACTTGCCTAGAAGGCAATTGTCCATCTAATTTTGGTTTTGTAGTTACTGTATCACACAGTCAAAGCTGAATCTTTAAATCTGATTCGTAGAAAAAAAAAGTCCAATCTGGTGCAGGCAGCTATTGATTTAAAATCAATAGAAGCACTGTCCTTTTATGAGGTGAATTGTCTCTGCATCTGTCTTTGACAATGACTTCTACAATAGTATTACATGGTTCCTTTTGTTGTTAGTAGATTGCTTTTAATCATGGTTGCACATTTCCTTTTATAAGGAAGGGAGGCGTTAGCTCGATGCTTTGATTTTCTGTCTTCTGTCTTCTTGGTTTTCTTGTGGTTTTGTGTGGTGGTTTTTTTGCAGGGGTGGGGGCAGGGGGTATCTATGTGTGTGTATTTTCTTTTTTCTTAGAATCTCTAGCATTTGTTCATAGCTCATTCAAATCGATGAACTGATTTTGTTTTTCTGTGTTTTTTGCGATGTCACAAAAGATAATATTCCAGGTGAATTGAGAATGTTTTCAATACCTTCCCTCTTTTCATCAGAACACTTTGTTTCTTGTCTTGCATATGCCTATATTAAGAAGAGATTCTGTTGAGCTGCACATCCTGGGAGCGGTTGTTGTGTTTATTTGCTTACATTTGGCTTAGAATTTATTGTCATGTAGGAATGACTGTGAGTTATTCTTTCAGGGGTTTATTATTTTGTGTTTGTTGACATCAGACATTATCTGTCTTCTGTTTTTTTTTTCACTTGGCTAGCTCTCCATTTTGATCCTGCTCAAGTCTCATGTGAGCTGGTTATTACCAAAGTTGTTTTTAGGCTAGGACTTGGAAAGTGCTTATATGCTTGCATAAATATGTGTGGTGTGGTATTTCTTGCTTTGCATGCAGCCCCTGTGGGACCTTTTCTGATACTTACCCCGGTTCTTGATCTATGTGTTGTTTGTGGTGTAAAGTTTTTTATCAGCAGTTCAGTGGAGATGATTTAGCTGGTATTACCTTTATCGTTCTGCTTATGTGCTTGAGCAGTTGCAGTAGATTTCAGGACCTAAGAAAGTCTTTATAGGTGTTTTAAATAAATGGATTTATTATCAATGTTCAAAGTGTTGTGATTAAAGTTATATGCATGTATAATGAAAAATTAAAAAGTGCTTCTTCATGTGACTTCATTGGTCTCAAGGATTTATTTTTTGTAGTATTTAGTGAGAGTAACTAGCTAATCAGTTTAAATCAGTTTTTGAGCCCTTTTTTTGCAGAGTCTATATAATCCTGTTCACAAGAAACAATGCAAGAATTTTGAGGGTTTTTTGGTGGGCGGATAATATCTTAGAGGAATAGTGTTAGTGTACAGTTCTAGTATGCTTTAAATGAGTATTTTCCATCTCTGATATCCATTAGTCTTGCTTGACCAGGATTTCATTGTTATGACCAAAATGTTCATCAGTATTCAGTGTGTCATAACACTGGCAACATCTTGGGATTCTAGCACTGTCAGATATTTCTAAAGTAAGAAACCCTTTGCCTTCTAAATATCCAATCTTGATACATAAATATACATTACATTTGGTACCTGTATTTATCAAACAATTTTTAGAGGCCTCAGTTACTTAAATGCATTTAGATTGGGAGGCCTTTTTATTTCAACATGCAATTATGGGATTAGTTACATGGATTCAGCTACAGAGGTATGGCTGCAGGTGGTGTCTGAGTTATGTATTAGGTAAAAATTTGACTGGGAGACGAATGCAAGAACATTTGAGGACAGAGACAATTGGAAAACAAACATTAATGCCTAATAGAAGAGGGGTTTATAAACAATGGAGACAGAATTATAAACCATGAGGTCACAGAGATCTAAGAATAAGGTGGAGTTGGAGTTTCATGATGTGTATTAACTGTTCTCTGAAACTGTCTTTGTTCTCAAGACTTTTCCTTCCTCAGCCTCTCACAAACACTGGAATTTGCTGCTCCCTCTGTTGTGTAAACACAACAGCTTTTTGTAGGGCTGTGCTGTAAACTGTATTACAAGTGACCTAAGTTAAAATTAATTTTTTTGTCTCATTTGGAACAAGTGGCATGAAGGAAAGGGAACGGACAGGATAACTTCTTAAGCTGGCTTGCAATGTCAGAGAAAATGTTGTGTAATCACATCCTGGATAACCCCAAAGATGGACTGAGCTACAAAAGAAATGTTGGGTTCCCAGTGGAATCGGAGGGCACTGGATTGCACAAGACCCAGATCCTCAGCTGTGGGCAGTAAAGCATGTGTCAATCCAACAGCTGGCTCCCAAAAGACAGACTTTGGAACCACTCTAACAACTGTGTAAATAGGTGCATGGTTATCTTTTAATTGCCATATACCCGGGTCTTCATAAACCTTTGTAACTGTGCTCTCTGTCAGGGAGCTTGTGAAAATGTACTTCTGGTTGCTTTTCTCCTAACCTGGTTTCTTCAGTTAAAGATGATTTCAAGGTAGTTGGCTAACATTAGGCTACTATATTCCTATGGGTCTTTTCATCCCTAAAACTGGAGCCTAGCACACTAAAACCGTGCTTTGGACATTGAAAGGTTGATGGACTTGTACTGAATTTCAATGAGTATTTCATAAGCATGCTAGCAGAAGCTGGGGAGAAGCATGATAGACTTAAATTTGTGATAACGAGAATGCAAAACTTAGTAAAACATATAGGTGCTGTGCAAAGTGGACATAAAAATGAAATGTAATCTTCACTTTCCATTGTTACGCATCGGCAGACCTAAAAGCAGTGTGGTGAAATAGATGTGCATCAAAGTGGAGAATAAATAAACCAGGGGATTTATTTGGCTGAGGTTTAATGAGATCACACCAGTATCAATCAGAACCAAATGAATTTGAAGCTGTGTTTGCAATATAGTTGCATGTGTGATTGTAACACATGTAGGTGTACCTGAACTCGTTCGTCTTTCAGCAGCTGGAAGCCACAGCAGTGTAAATTGCACAGGACACTGGAAGTCTCACGTGCTTGCTGCCCAAGCTGGTTCAGGTGTATTAGCAGCGTTTAGAACGGTATCTTTAGACTGCAGCACCCTTAAGCTGTGCCATAATTTTCTAGGGCTTTGGGTTTTTTTCCAGGTCTCTTTCCAAAGAGCTCTGCCACTTGCTCAGATTGCTATCTTATTGTCCTCGTTTCAGCCAAGACAGAGTTAATTTTTCTGCAGTAGCTGCATGGGGGTGGAGCCTGGAGGCATATGGAAGCGTCTAGGTTGTTTTTCTATACCAAGCACTTCATCTGTGCTGTCGGAAGTAGGGCACTCTCACTTCGGGAAAGAAGGGTGTGGCTTCGGGTCAAGAAGTGTGGTGGGCAGGGGGAATCTGGCGCCTCTGGGGAGCGTTTTGCATGTAAATCGCCCTCGTTTGTACACTTTTGTTATTGATATTGTTGCTGTTACTGTCCCTTTTCTTACCTCATGGCTGTTTCCAGTAAATTGTTCTTATCTCAACCTGTAATCTCTGCCTTTTGTCTCTTTCACTGGAGTGGGGACATGGAGGGAGCAGCTAGGGTTTCTTTTTAATGGGAGTACTAAATTGGAAATACCATTCCTAAACCAAGACGCTTATCAAAAATTCTGCCAGTCAACCCACAGAACTGAATTTTAAACTCACTTTGGAATGCAAAAATGTTTTTACTTTGTTTTCTGAAAAAGACTATATTATTTGTTGATTTTTATGGTGATTCGGTGAGTTTTGACACATATTTTTTTTGAACTCATGAACCTGAGATAAAAATTTTTGAGTAGGTTGATAATACATGATGTCTCTTTTTGTAGTTTAAGTTGTTAAGCTGTGATGTGGTTGTGCAGTTGTTATGACTGTGCAGGGTGGTGAAATATTATTTCTTAGTCACACTTTTTAGAAGGATATTTAAAGTTTGTCACGACTTGGTATTGCAGCACTAACCGCATGCCATAATATGCTAGAAGGCGTTGACTAGACGCATTGACTGTCTAGTTTCTTGTCCTTGCGGTAGCCTTGTGGACTGCTCAACCAAATTCTGTGAAAGGCCTTTGAGCAGCTTTATAGTTAGATTTCTGGTAATACAAAAAAGCTTTAGTTTTGAACAGCATGTAGAGCACTTGATGCTTTGTGTTAATGTGTCAAACTACTTTGCTCCTTCTCCAACACCTGGAGTATGCCTTGGAAAAAAACTCATTATTTTGAGTTGCTGCAATGTAGCTGAAGTGCTTCTGACTGAGAATGCACCTTGAGTGCACTTTATCATGCAGTTAATGGGTTAAATATCCATGAAGCCAGGAAAAGTGATGGTCCTCTTTCATGCTCAGGAGACACACAGAATGAAAACGAGCATGAAAACAAGAGCGTATCATCCCTGATCTTCAGTGGACAGGCAGCTAATAGAAATTAAAAGGATTTCTTTATATTATTTTTTGTTTTAAAGAAAATCATTTGGAGGTTATAGTTACAATTCTGCTAAAGCCTACATTTAGTCAAATAATGTAACTTTTGGTTAAAGAGAGATATTGTAGGTATAGAACCACAGAATAATTTAGTGAGGAAGGGACCTCAGTTGGTTTCTGTTCCAAAGATCTGCATAAAGCAGGGAAGGAGGTCGTGACAGGTATGAAAGCTGTATCCAGGCACGTCATAAAAATCTCCAAGGAGGGAGACAACACATCAACTGCTGGGCCATCCTCTGGATGTCAAACTTTCTCTTTATATCCTCTCTGAACATTTTGTGTTTCAACTTGCTCCTGCTATCTCTTGTCCTGTGGATGGAGGACAAGAGCTTGGTTCCATCTTCTGAATAACTTCCATGTTGGTACTGGGGACTGCTGTTAGGCTCCCCCAGTCTCTTCCAGGTGGAAAAGACCCTGCTCCCCGGTCTGTCCTCATAGGGTCTGTGCTACAGCCTCCAGCTGTGTTGGTGGCCTCTGCTGTGAACTTGTTCCTGTTTGCCAGTGGTTTTTTTTCTGTTAGTGGAATAGGGCCTAGACTCAGAATTTTAAATTCAACTAAGATCTGAATATTGGCAAATTTCTAAATAAAAGCCAGGACAGTAGGTGGCCAGAGATTTTCCAACAAACTGGGAATATATTCTTCCGCCAATATGTGTAAAAATAACCATACGATGATGAACTGTGATTGGTTTAAATCCTTGAAGGATATTGTGACCAGAAACAGGCTGTTCAGCTCATGTAATTAACTGAGCTTTCATCTTTAATGAACTACACAGTTTGAAAAATATAATATGATTTGATAAATTTATTTGGTTATCTAACATTTTTTTTTAAGTATTGTATTTAATAATGTCAACTGTAGTTTTTTTTTCTACAGTATCATATGTTTTTGTTACATTTCAATCTTAGAAATGCAGTATGCCAGCAGTAAGTTAAAAATTACTGTAGCTGGAAACTATAGCCAATGTGCTTTTTGGCATAATGTAATTAATTAAAATTCAAATTCCAGATTTGACTCATTAAATTCCATCTCTTCTTACATAAAAATGCACCTTGTGTCTTGTTTAATTAAAAACATTAGTGCAAAGAACTGTTTGGCTGCTTCAGTGATTAAACACGTGGAACAACAGTTTAAAAAATAAATGTGCAACACGAATGTTTTATATTAAATGTTCTCTTTAATTTCAGTCAACTTACGATATATTTAATTTGAATAAATAAATTTGTCTGGCCATTAGATTGCTGAGTACTTAATGATACATTACATGTATAATGTAATGTATATAACACATGTATTCATATTTGGGAGTTCGTGTTGTTTTTAATTTTCTTTTTGAGTCTCTGAGATTCACGGACTGTTAAACCAGCTGGAACTTTAGGAGTGTTACGGTCTTTTGTTTTTGTCAGGTCATTAAACTTCAACCTGTTGAGACCAATGCATTCTGTTTTGCTGGAATGAATGTCTTCCAGAACTAGTTGCAAGGGTGTGCCAGTGCAATTTGGTTCTTTCGTCAAGCTGGATTCCTGTGCACAAGTTCACAAGTCAAGTTTTAATATTTGCCTTTCTTAACAGTTGCTCTGTGATCTCATTAACTAGTAAAGTTAATTGTGGAATGCAGGTTTCTTCCCTTGAGGAACATAAATATATCATGGATCAGTTTGTCATTTTTTTGCATCATTTAATGATGTCTAAATTTGTTTAATAAGAGCTTGTACTAGTGATAATATTTGTGCCTAAAATTCTTCCATTTCTTACTATGATTTGTTCTTGTACTTGAGGAGCTAAATATATGTGTAGTGTTAGAACACTTGCCTTCTGTTTCCACTTCTTTTTGGTTTATATTGCTTTTTAACTTTTGTATTCCTGCCTCTTTTCAAATTTTAATGACCTAAATTATTAGGCTGCTTTCTTGATTATTAAATATTAAGGGAAAAGAAGAAATTTTAAGAAATCCCATTGTTAAGCAAAATAACATCTTAATTACTTCCCCTATTAGAGGGAGGTATGTTCAGAGGCAGTAAACATGCAGGAATTATCACTATGGTAATAGTGATTATTGGTTATTGGTTGAAACAATATTTTGCTTATTTTTGGTTAAGAAGAAAATCTAATTTCTCATCTAGTAGTTAATTCTTTATTATATATTACCGTGATTCTAAAAGACTTACCTGTTGTTTGGTACAGCATCTTTCTCATCTAGACATAATTTCCAGTTACTCACTGAGCCTTTAGAGGAAGAAACTAAGCAAACAAAACTGTTGCACATCCTCTTTCTGTCAGGGAAATAAGATGGGAAATCTTTGTCACCAATGACACTTAAAGGAGAAAAAAGAGAAACTAGGGGAAGAAAGTATTAAAGCCTTCCTGGCGAAAACATAAGATGCAGCAACAAGGTTAAATGGGCTTGTAGGCTTATTTGGTACGCTTACATAGCAGGTGGTAGAAAAAAAAATTTAAGTTGTAAAGTGTGAGCTTTCTAATATGAGTGATACGGTACCACACACAGGATAACTATTTTGAACTTACAAATAAAAGAAGACAGCCTTAGTCAAAGGCACTGGTGTATTTTATATATATATATATGTATGTATGTATATATATATATGTATGTATGTGTATATATAAATATGTAAGGTTATAAGCATAATATAACCTCTAAATGGTTATATTTCTAGTGTTGTAAGAAAAGGAATTTTCCTCTTTTACCACAACAGCAAAAATACTTCTGAATTCCTTTCTCACAGTAGTGAAGCATGAGGTGAATTTACAGGCAGAAGCAGGAACTCAGTAGGATTCTGGAAATAAAATGGGCTTAAAGAAGAGAGCAAGAATGTAAATGGCTTTGTCTCATCATCCTTCCAGGTGCCTCTCTGTTCATTACCTTCTTACTATCTCTTTACTCTGCTTTTTCAGAACTTTTCGGTCATGTTCAGCCACATCTTTCCTGTTGTGGCTTTGTTGCTTTCTTACATTTCTTCCTCTGGTCCCATTAATAAAACAGCCATTAGCTGTTCTGCTCTGAATCAAGTCGGTTTTAAGATTGCTTTCTGTCCTTGACAGTAGTCAAGGTCTGACCTACTTGGAATCAAACTTCATGGCCCAAATCTAGCCAAGTATTTTGTCTTTCAGTTTTTGTTGCTGAAACAAACTTTTGTTTTTCTGGATCTGTTGTCCTCAGATTTGCTAGAGCAAACTCCCTCAAGTTTTGAGTGCCTCTGGAGAGAAAATGGGAAGAAAATAAGATAACCAAAAAGCACTTTCCAGCACATTAAATATGATTATATTTGCAAGCTGGGCTAAGCTATATTAAAATTATCTTTGGGTTGGAAAATTGGTTTTCAGTTGGAGGAGAACTGTTGCTGGCTTTGAAGAAGAAATTAGTTTTGATTTGTTAGTGGAAAAAACAAATTGCTTGTGAAAAACAGGTTGTGGAAAGACTCATTTCTGTTAGCCTCAATGCGTAAGGGTGTGGTATTTTGATTAGAATTTCTTTTGAAGTGTGAGGAAGGAGAAGTATCGATATTTTGTCTGGAAGAAAACAGAAACTGGCAGGTTGCTTGGTAGAAGACTGGATGAGAACTGATGTTTAGTCTGAATACAGATGATGGTAGGAAGTCCAAATGTATTACAAATGAGGGAAAGAAAATACAGATGACACTTAAGAAGTACTTAAGAAGGTGCAAGAAACCATGAAATCAGTTCAGTTGGTTAGAGCATGGTGCTAATAGTGCTGAGCTTGTGGGTTCAATGCCCACACAGGCCATTCACTTAAAACTTGGGCTCTGATCCCTGTGAGTTCTTTCCAACTCAGAGTATTTAGTGATTCTGGAAGTTATAAGTGTCCTTGCTTCTCTGACTGTGAAGTGTCACAAAAGTGAACTGAATGTTCTGTGGGGATGTGGGTGATGAGTGGATCGGTATGGAAATACAGATGGGGGGTGCAAGTCCTTGTATCTGTCTTTTTAACTGTTACTGTGCATATTTAATTATTCCAGCAGTAGTAACTGTTGGAAAACACTCTGTAATGTCAAGTTTCAGTGAGGCTGCTGTATTGAGAGTGAAGAGGTCCTTTGTGATAAGACTTTGGAAATGTTCTTTTATAACCTCAGTATAGACAATTGATCTAGGAAAAGACTGATGCTTGTAGGTGTTTGAAGCAGCTGTTCATGCTATTTCCAAGTGTTTTGCTCACCTTTGATTCGCTGTGGTTGAGGGCCAGACACCCTGGCTGTATGTGAGCGTTAAAGATTTCATAATTTAAACTGAAATTTTCTCTAAACTAGTGTTTATTTCCCCAGAAAATGCTGTATCTTACATGTGTGTGTAACACATTCCTTACTTCTTTTTCACCAATACCTTTTTAGTTTCTTGAGAGGGCAATAAGAAGAAATATGTATTTCAGATTGTAGTCCTTTCGTTATTTAAGCCATGTGATGGAATAAAGTAGCAGCTTAATAAGCCTTTTATTTATGACACGTCTGCCTACTGACATAGATCATGTACAGGGTTGGTTTTGCAATTATAATTTGTGATCTCTCCTTTCCTATTTGTTCCTATACACTTTTATTTTAAAGTTTTGTTTTACCTGTGTAATGGATGAGGCTGTTTTGTAGTCATAATTAAAATATTGGATCACAGTACTTATTCACTGGGTGAATTGCTACATAATATAATTGTTTGTTACTGAAACAACTACATACCCACAAGTACACTGCTGTAAATGCAATGTTTACTGTAAAATGTTATACAATTCTGTTGTTTTTATGGGAGGGAGTCTCTAATAGCATATCATTGCATATATACATAACATCAGTCATTCTGTATTTTAAATTATGACATGCCTTTGTTTTATGGAATATTGGGGTCAGTTCTAGGTAATAATTAGAATTTCATATGCTTTCAGAATGTGATAGAACATTACAAATGTATTATTGCTACTGTTTCTGCTAGCTTCAAAACATTTGAAAAGTACTCTCGGTGTTCAGCAAGCAGATCATCAAAATGCTACTGTTGGACTAGTTCACACAAAGTCTGGCTTTAGCAGATCTCCTTATATGTTTACAGCCATACTTAAAGTGTTAAATTGTGTGTACAAGGAATGAAAGAGATGGCAGGTCAGCTGTGGATTAGACAGACTGTATGTCGGAGTGTCAGTTTGTTAATTTGTCTGTCTTTTCATTTTTGTCCTTGTAACCTGAAAATCCTAGCTGACTTAAGAACATCATGTTTGCTTTTAATACTACTATGATAACTAGACCATTTATTTGAAACAGATGCATGATATCTAAACTTGATAACAGCAACACATCATTTGACATCTGCATCTTTCACACAAAAAACAGAAGATGAAAAAAACCCATTATGTAATTTTTAGCTCAATAACAGTGCTGGAACTAATGACATCTCTAATCTAAACTTCATCACAGGCAGAAATGAAGTAATTTGCAGCGCAGAAGTAAGAAAAAATTTGCAGTTTTTCTTTGTGGCAACACTACCCATAGTGGACCTTTTCCTAGAAGTATTTCCTTGTATATTCTAGGTTTTATATACATTTTTAACTTGTTTCCCCATTAGAAGTCATTCTTTGAGTGTTGCATGTTTGCAGATAATCCTGTCTTGTAAAGTTCAGTTGTCATATAAGTAGCCTGATCAATAATTTCTACTTTCAATGGATTATTTAAAATTACTGACTTGACAGCCGTTACACAAGAAGACACTGAAGATTATCAACTCCAAAAGCAACTTGCATGCTCTTGAGTGATAAGGAAGTGGAATACCAGGGAGAGCTGGCTCTTTTGTCTTCTACCAAAAGGAAAAAACCTCAAACCTCTCCAAGGGGCAGAACAAGTCCCTATGAGGAGTCCAGCTGCTAGGAAAGGAAGGAAGAAATAGGAAATGGAGAATGCCCAGAATAAACAAAGGAAAACTGGGGAACTTTTACAAAATACAGAATAGAGCATGGATATAGAATAAAGAGGAAAGAAGAAAAGCAGGTTTCTTTTTCCCCTCCTTTTTTTTCCTTTTGTCTTTTTCAGGGCAGGGAGAGGGTTATGATGTGTAAAACAGAAGGGAGGAACTGAACCAGAAAATAAATGGAAGGGAATTTAGCTGCCAGCATAATTATAATACTGCTGGACTAAAGGCTCAACTCAAGAAGTATTTGGAGGTTTTGCAGGACCAGTACAGGCAATATATTTGCATTTGTGTGGTAAAGGGAAAAATATTTAACCACTTGCCCAAGCTACTGCAGTGAAAAAGCTTGTGAAATGAAGGGCCAGGAAAGGGGCCCTCAGCAGCTGAGCAAAGGCAGTACAGAAAGGACTGATTAGAGAGCAACTATAGCTCTAGGAAGACAGTTGAACTGCATATGGGACTGCTTTGGATTTGTAAAAGGCATAAGATGTAATGATATTTCATATCTTTTGGTCATAGTGAAAAACACACTTGTTTCAGTAACATGTTATCCATTCACCAGGATTGTGGGCTCTGGTGTTTGAAGCCTTTGACTATCCAGCTGTACCTCCCATATTAGTGAATTGGCAAAAGTTTCCCACCCAATCTATCAGTTAGTTACATAAAACACATAAAATGGAGCGAAAAGGAAGACAACCATAAAAGTGTTTCTGGGTGGGTTTGGTTATAGAGGAGAATTGCTAATACGGTGATGTAGACAGCATTAATAAGAAGAGGTTTGGTAAGGCAGGGATGAGAAAGTATGTGGAAGCTTAACTGTCACTCTTACCAACACCTCCTACAAACAAGGCTGATAAACAAGAGGAGTGAGGTCCTTGAGCAGAAAACACTGAAAAGAGCAAGAGGAGTGAGGTCCTTGAGCAGAAAACACTGAAAAGAGAGAGGGGTTAAAAGTTTGGAGTACTGACACTTTCTTCCATGTCAAAGGCCTGGCAGACATATTCTTGAAGGGCTCCACAAGATGTGGTTTTCAGTGCTGCAGTGATCCTCTTTTGACTGAGTTAAAGGACAACTGAATTAACTGGAGTTGAGTACCATAGATGAAGAATGCCAGTAGGTTTTTATTTGTCATTGTTTTATTTCTAGTACTTCTGCTGCAGTGAGATGGGGTGGGCATTAAACTGACAACGTTATTGCACCTAGTTACTCAGTATGGTTACAGTACTTGAAGTAATTCAAAGAAATACCGTTTTAGAGATAAAACATATAGGTGGCTTTCATCAAAGCAAGGAGTCTGTTATTTGACTGCATTCGCTATAAAATAAGGTCCCTAAAATACTAAGAACAAAAGAATAATCATAACTGCATATGTGTTTACAGCCATTGAAGTTGGCTTTTAAAGAGGATCTGTATCTGGATCACATTTTTTCTGTTCCAGTGTATTTAAAAATAACCAGACCCCTATATGCAAAAGATTCAACATTATCACTAGGAAACCTGGTTTCTGCTCTTTTGGGATTAAGTTGAAATTGATGTTACTTACTTTCTGGCTGAGGTAATCATCCCATAATGTATCCTGGTTTAAAAAAAAAAAAAAGGTGGTTTTGAATCCTTTTTTATCTTTATGTAGAATCCAGAAAGAGACTATTTCCAGGAATCAGTCTGCATCTGTGTGTTAGGGTTTTTTTCCCATTTACAGATTGAGTTTGTTGGTCATTGATGTTACTTGCAGTAAAGTACTACTTTCTCTCATGTAATCTAGCAAAGTCTATTGTAGAGCATTATGAAACATCCTTCAAGTTTGAGGAAAGGGGTTCTCTCATTTCAAAGTTTGGTCTGTACTGCTTGGAACAAAAATCATGTTAGCCCAAAGAAAGTTTAAAGCTGAACCAGCTACTTTGTGTTTGTTTTTGTTGCGTAGCAAAGTTCCTATATAAGAGTAGAATTTTGGGTTACTGTTCCGTCTTTCATGTGCAGGTCTTGCAATTGTTTTGCAGACTTTTGCAAGTTAGAAGCTGTTCCAGCACGTTTAGTGATTGTGTTAAATATGTACAACTTCAACAGAGACAGCAAATGTTTATGAATGATAGCTTTATTCTTTGATGCAGTCCTGAATTTTTGCAGTTGTTAAACATTTTTATATTTGTAATTTGTTGTCTAGATAGTCTTCAAACTAGAATAATCCTAAATAAACGCAGATACTATAGAAACGTACTTCTTTTTTTGGATTTCAGCCAGGTTGTACGTAAGGTTTCCACCCACGATGACAAAGTCCTTTATTAAAGTATATTAAGTAAAAATGAATGTGCATAATGTTTGTTATATGTGTGTATGTAGAACACGTAATCTGATCCATATATATAGGTAGTGCTTATAAGATATGTTTACTGCTCAATTATATTGAAAATTTGTATACAATTCAGCTCTCACCATACCAGTAGTTACTGTGATTACTACTTTTCAGGGCATGCTCAATTATTTCCTAAGTGTAGCCTGCATTTTTCTTGAGTATCTAACTTAACATTGGTATCACTAAAATGTATTTCTTTGAAAAGAAAGTTCTATTTGAAAGGCCAGTAATTTTCTCTGATCGTGTGTTCCAGTTCAAAGCTTCTTAATACTAGATCATTCCACCACTGGCATGCTGGAAAAAGTTCAATGAGATACTGCCAAAGATGAATACGGATGGAGTACACAATGTACTGTGGGCTGAAGGAATTGTATATTTTTGTTTGGAGAATCCTAAGAAGATATCTGTTTGTTGTCTTCAGCTACCTGATGGGAGGCTATAAAACATATGCAGCTGGACTTTTTTTTGAAGGCGCATGGTGTTTGGATGAGAGACAACAAACACAAGGGGCATGGGAAATTTTTGTTAGGTATTAAGGAAATTTTTTCAGTGGGAGGACAGTCAAACACTGGAACAAGCTGTTCAGAGAGGTTGTGAAATACCCACCTCTGAATGTGGTAAAAATTTTGCTAGACAGGCTTTGAGCCTGGTATAATTTGACCCTGCTTTGAGCAGGGGTAATAGACCAAATGAGCACCATAAGTCCCTTTCAACTATATCAATCTATGATTTATTATTATTGTTATTATTTTTATGCTGCTACTCTTTTGTCACTTTCACATGTAATAATTGTGACTTCCGATTTTGTTGCTATATAAAAATGGTGTATTGTTTCACACCAAAGAAAATATTTGCTTGAATTGATCCTGTGTATGAATAATCATAACACTAGGGTAAATAATCTTGCTTGGTTTTGATTCCCTTTTGATTATTATTTTGAGATTCTAATTAGTGTGTATAACAACCTTTCTAAAGTGTGGGTTTCTCAAAGTGGAATGCAATGGGATATTGAGTCTAATCCCTGCAAATGTCTGCAGAACCTCTACGGACATTTGTGGTTAAATTAAATGCTGCACTATGTAGGAAGTATGCTCATAGCCTTTTTTCTGCATGAAACCTTTTATTTTTAGATTTTCCTTGAGTATCTTTCTGAGAAAGAACAAGTTTCCAGCCACAAACCATTTTTCTGAACTCTACTGGTTTTTCTGCAGATTTAGAGAAACTTCAGTTTTCTGTGTGCATTCATTAAGGATACATTTTCAAGTAGGATATATTTTCAAGTCAGTGTATGACAGTTAGAGTAGGGCATGTTCCTATACATTTCTCTGCATCTATGCTAGCAATCCTGAGTTTTTGGGGTGAAAAAAAATGCAGAAAATTGATTTGCTGAAAACTTTTAAATAGTACTAACTGAAACTGGTTTACTGGATGTTGTCATGGTACAAAGACAAGTGCTGAGCAAGTAGGGAGCAATTAGGAGTACCAGGTGAAAGGGAGAGTAAGACTTCAGCTTTCCAGAATTTCACAGGTTTAACCTAATGTGAAACTACTGTACGCAAAAACTAGACTGCATTAACCTTCATATTTAAGACTTTTTTTTTCTTAATAAAGTTGGTACTGGAGTTAGTTAATAGTTAAATACAGTAATCGTAGGTTTTGTTGATGATAGAATAGCAGTGTGGCTGGTTTTGTAGGCATTCAAAATTGGTTGAGCTGCTTGTTCATCTCTGAACATAGCTCTCTCACAAGTAAATTTTCAAGTAAATGCCCTTGGTTCACTATATTTTATTTCTTTGGCATGTTTATAGACTAGGTATCTCTTAAAGTTTCTCTGGCTTTTAATGGGGTTTAAATGGTTAAATGTATTAGTTTATGTACCAAAAGCTACCATGTAGAAGAGTTAATAAGAAAGTTGAGAATTGAAGTGAGGTTTCTTTGGACTTCATAAACTGCATGTTGATCCCTCATGCGTTCAAAAGATTTCGTTTGAATTTGCAGTAATGTTAACACTTGCCTCTCCTGTTTCCACAGCTTTGTTAACAGCTCATGTATTTCAGTACCGTAAATTGTGTTGATGTTTTTAAGAGTGCCACTTTCATATAAGAACTTTTTCAGAACTCTTCATAACTGCATTCTTCTCATGTGTTGCCAGGAGGCCTGCCACTTTTGTATTAGAATTGAACTAATGTGTTTGTATGGGTTCAATTCTCTTGTGGTCTGTCAATTTGTGTGTGTACCACATCTGCATACCTTATATCTTACACTCTTAATTAAATGCTGCCCCTACTGCTGTTCCAGAAGGTCTGTGTTGACTGGTGCCCCATTTGAGATGCGGGCATTCCAGTTCATGCAGCTCTCTCTGCTGGTCAGCCTTTATAATCAGTTATGCCTCTAGAAAAGCACTGCCAGGAATTTTCCTTTAGTGTGTGCCTGTATTTTCCTGCTTAAGGGTCAGGAGGCTTCACTGGAGAAGGTCAGTTGCCTTCCTCTTCGAATCCTTTAAAGATCTCTATATAATTAACTTAGGTAGTTCTGCCGCACCCCGTGTTGTGTTCCAGTGTGAGTCATTGTCCTTGCCAAATGGATTTGCAGTCCTGCCTGATTTTGCTGCTGTATTCTGTGTCTTTCTTGAGAGTGAAATGGTCTGCTTGCTTTCTTTTCCTTTCTTATGCTGTTTACCCAGTTATTTTAGTATGGGGTTCTTACTTTATAATGACTTGTCTGTCTTAGGTCATGCAATGACTGCTCATGTTATGTATTTTCTTCTTGTCGGAAAATACCTATCAGATGTGCTGCTTTGAGTTTGATTTAAATTCCTTGGAAGTAGACTTCATGAGTGGCTGATCATGATTCTCTGTCTTTTAAGTTAGTATGGTACTCTGATTCCCATTCCCTTTTGGATCACGGAAGAGTGCTAGTCAGTAGGACGGGAGAAAGAAGAAAACTGTAGAAAGTGACAAGAAAAGATGGAGACAGGAAACATTAGAAGAAACAGAGGGAATTACATGGAAATGAGGAATGGTGTATGTTCTTAAGGTTAATCATTTGGGGAGGAAAAAAATCAGAATTTTTAACTTAACTCTAGGACCTTAATATCTTCTGGTCTGATGATTTTCATGTCTGAAGGGACAAGCACTTGCATCATTTTTCATAGAATCGTTAAGACCGGAAAAGACCTGAGATTGAGTCCAACTATTAACCTAGTAGCACTGTGTTCACCACTAAATTATATCCGTATGTGCCACATCCACATGCCTTTTGAACACTTTCAGGGATGGTGATTCCACCACCTCCATGGGCAATGTGTTCCAATGCCTGACGACCCTTTCAGTGAAGAAATTTTTCCCAATATCCAATCTAAATCTCCCCATACACAATTTAAGGCCATTTCCTCTTGTCCTGTCACTTGTTACCTGGAAGAAGATACCAAACCCCACCTCACTACGACCTCCTTTCAGATAGTTGTAGACAGGAAGGTGGTTTTTTTCAGGTGTTGCTTGTAAAGACCACAAAGATGATTTTTTTTATTCGTTGTGGCTTAAAATGTTTGTGAATCTTGAATCACTATGAAAATACCCTGGGAGATTACTGTTGTGGGCTTCTTCTGCTCCTAAGCTCTTTTCTGGGCACTTACACTTGGCCATCATTAGAAGAACTAGATGTGCTTTTGGTCTCATCCTGTATGCCTGTTCTGAAACAAGTGAACCAACAAATGGCCTGGAAAACATGTACTGAGAGAGATTTAACTCTCAAAATCAAATTGTCTGTTTTAGTTTAGGTAGAGAATAAATACAAGTAACAGAATTGTTCTGTGGGCAGTTGAAAATTAGTCTGAAGTCATGCAATGTGCTAAACATTGAGTAGCTAAGAAAAAACACAGACTCAAAGAATGTTTAAGGCTGGAGGGGTCCACAGTGGGTCTTCTGGTCCAACCTCTCTGCTCAGGCAGAGCACATGGCACAGGACTGTATCCAGACAGTTCTTGGATATCTCCAGTAAGGAGGACTCCACAGCCTTTCTGGACACTATTCCTATGCACAGTCACCTGCACAGTGAAGAAATTCATCCTTGTATACAGGTAGAACTTCTGTTGCTGTTACTGTTCATCTTCTTATCTCATTGCTGTTTCCAGTAACTTGTTCTTATCTCAACCCATGGTTGTCACCTTTTGTGCCTCCAGTTCTCAACACCATCCTGCCAGAGTGGGAAGGGAAGATCAAGTGAGCCATGTCTGGTTTGGGAGAGTACTGGTGGGAGCACTGAACTGAGGAGTACCATTCCTTAACCACAAAAATGCTTAGACAAGGAAAAGATGACTAAGTACATCTAGTTAGCTTTGTGTGCATTAAGTCAAAGCCACTCCAAAATGGCTGTAAATGTATTTTCATAAAAAAGTAAAAGAACCTTAATTGCTGTTGCTAAATTCTCTAGTGATATTTCAAAACTGGGGTTGGATTTACAGGTGTCACAATTTGTTGGATAGCACTTTGAGGAAAAGAAGGAAGGAATGCTTCATATAGCTGAAATAGTAGGCTAGTGAGTGTGAAGAATTAAGCCTTTTTTTTTTCATTGTTCAGTAATTGCAGTGGAATGTAGGTGTTCCAGAAATACTGGTACTCCTTCATAGAAGTAACAGTAGCATTTCAGAATATTAGGATCAGGAGACATGAAAGACTGGAGAAGAGTGAAGAAAGCAAGTAGTTAGGAATTCAGCTTTTGAATCAAGAAAGATCCCAGTTCTGAGTCTTCAACAACAAAAAAAAAAAGGATGAAAGGAATGCATTTAGGCAAAGGCTGTAGTGTAAAATGCATGCAACAAGATACCTTTTTGATGATGTGTGTGTCCAAAAAATATGGCCCATCTTTATTAGCTTTGTTGCTAAGTTCACATACTTGAAAATTATATGACCATAAACACTAATTAATTTTTCTCATACTGTCTGTGCTAGTAGAGAATATCAGTCTATAGAAGTTTTGTTGAAAGCTGTTGTGTTGTGTCATATGTCTTCAGTGGGCACGGGGCTTCAAGCAACCACTGCAAGCAAAATCCAAGGAAGTGTCAAGTAGTAGTAAGTAGGAACTTAGCAGGCTTCACCCTGTTAGTTTCTTTTCCTGTTTGGTAGACAGTTGAATCTGGGCAGTAGTTGATAAGAAATTCATGTCACATACTGGTACTAAAGGGAAATTAAATTTTTCAAGCTCATCACATTGGTAGTCTAGGGAAACTTACTAATGACAAAATCCTTCATGATAAACTGTTTCTTGCTGTGATACTGATCAGAAAGCAAATACTTCACTGACTGTAGAACTACGTACTATTAATGAAGAAAACTTCTGCAATATCAGCGAGTACTTGAAGTAGAAAAGCAGTTGTCTTTAATTTGAATTCCTCTGAAAAACTGAAAGAAAGAGAGCTATTTTAAAGACAGGTACCTATCTCTAATTTCCCATAAATCTGTCATATATATTATGATAATTGTGTGTAAAGCAACTGAGGGAAGGAGATGTACTGCAAGTGTGTTTAATTAACTTTGATAGCTGAATAGATAAAACATGCACTAACATCCCACATGCACATTGTGGGAGAGTTTGTTGTGTGTTCAATGTGATAGAGCCCTTTTCAAACTTAAATGAACAGGGTGACTGAGAAATCACGCTGTAGAAAGACCAATATTAACTTAGCATCGACAGGTGAGAATCAGCTAATTGTGTTGCCCTTGCTTTCAGTGCTTCTGAACATCTAGGTTTGTTTCTCTGCAGTCTGTGCTTTGACCTCTTCAACTTCTGTATGGCTACACAGCCTTCAGACTCATATTACAAAAGCAAGGTATATTGGGATGAGAGCTCTCTGACAAGATACAAAGAAATGATAAGCTGCTTCAGAAGCTGTTGGGAGCTGATTGTCCTTCAAGACCACCAGTGCTTCATTAGGGCATTGAAACTCATAGTAGTGTTTTTATATGTTTGACTAGAGAAGAAATTGGCTGGCATGGATATATTTTATAAACCAATGTTATAATAGTTGGCACAACTTGCTGAAGCCTCTTCACCACCCTGTTAGGCTGAGTGTTTTAAAAGCTCTGTGGAAAACTATGTAATTTCCTTCCAGGAGCAAGCAAAACTGATTTATCTGAGCAAGGTGTTTGCACAGACTGCCCAAGAAAAATTTGAACAGGTGTGACATCCACACCTGTGAGCTGGTGGACTGTGCAGAACTATTTCTTTAATTCTATTTTGTATGTACTTATGAGAAAGCCAGATGCTTATAATTATTTATTGGGTTCATTGTATGTTGCAGGTGATACGGAAATAACATAGCTACTTTGTTCTCTCTCCATTCTGTTTGAAAGTGGCAGATCAGAGGGTACCCAGCTGGGACCACAAGGATTAGAGCTGCTTTGTTCCTGTGGAGGATTGTGTTGTTACAGGTATTTACTGTTCTGGTTTCTTTCAGTAGGGCTAGTTGGCTCTGCAAGAGGTGACAATCGTCTGTAGTTGAGACTAGACAATCTTTATTCTGTCATTAGGAATATGCAAAGCATGCTGTAGAGACATAGAATCATAAAGGTTGGAAAAGACCTCCAAGATAAAATCCAGCCTTTGGCTGAACACCACCATGCCCACTAAAACCATAACACGAAGTGCTACATCTACTCCTTTTCTGAGCTCTTCAGGGATGGTGACTCCACCACTCCCTGGACAACCTGTTGCAATGTTTAACCACTCTTTCAGTGAAGAATATTTTTCATTATATCCAACCTGAACCTCTCTTGGCACAACCTGAGGCATTTCCCCATGTCCTGTCATTTGTTACTTGGGAGAAGGGACTGAACACCACCTAGCCGCAACCTCCTTTCACATAGCAGCTATGGAGACTGATAAGGTCACCCCTGAGCCTCCAGGCTAAACAACCCCAGCTGCCTGAGCTGCTCCTCACAGGATTTATGCTCCAGACCCTTCGCCAGCTCCACTGCCCTTCTCTGCACATGCTCCAGCACCTCAATGTCCTTCTTGTCATAAGGGGGCCAATACTGACCACAGGATTCGAGGTGCGGCTTCCCCAGTGCTGAGTACAGGGGGCAGTCGGTGCCCTGGTCCTGCTGGTACAAGGCAAATTACCATTGGCTTCTTCTGCCATGGTGGCTCAAGTTCATGAAGGAATAGCAGCCACTTTTTCTGGTAGTTTTTCTCACTCCTCAGTGGGAAGATTAAAACAGTGATTTGGATATCTGTGTTAACTTGGTCTTGCTCAAGGGCTCTATTGAAAGACTTGAACCTTCTCCTTTTTATTTTCTTCCTCAAATCAACTCCAATGGTCTTTGGGTTTTTTTTTTCCCATTAAGGTATTTTCTTCTGCTTCCTCTAATTTTCTGTCAGTTGAAAATACGATTTTTGTAGGTTTCATTTGTTCTACCTTCATAAAAAAAAGGCCTGAAAATGTCAGCAATAGGAGAGTGGCACTTGTAATTTTAATGCTCAAAGGCATTAGCTGCACTTGTGGTGCTGAAAGGCATGAGCTACCTCTGAGGTTTCCTGCCCATGTTTAAAGAGGAAATAATGACTGAAATTCTCAGCTTAAAGTTCCTAATCACCACCCGCTGAGGCTCAGCAATGTGATCTCCTCCTCCAACAACTTTTTCCAGCCTACTAAGGGAATAAGGAAATGCTGCTTGGAGTGTGACCGAAGAAATATTTGATAAGGCTTAAAATGATCAATTCTCCTTCCCTGTAGATGGGGAGGGGGAGAAAGTGGGGACGAGGAGGGGAATGGAATGCACTGAACCACCTGTGGTATGTTTTTAACATCAGTTATTCCTGCTTAATTCTGCTCACATGTAGCTGTTATTTGGACGCCATGGAAATGGGAAGTCAATGAATTTGTTAACCTTAGTATGAGAAGTGTTCTTTATCATATATGCTCTGCAGTATCTGATTTGTTAGCCTGGGAATGCCGGGCAGACTCAACAGAACCCAAGGGAACTGGAAAAGGAGTGTCCTTGGTGGGGAGTGACATAGCATTGGTTTAGTTGGATCAGTCTGGGGCCTGATGAGGAGAGACCGTATTTGCCAGGGATAGGAGGGGAATGGAAGAGTCCTAAAAACTCTATTGTACAAGACAATGATGTAGAGGTGCAGGAGATAAAGTGGGAGAAGTATCTACACTTTTCCTGGTTTTCTTGATTTCTGTTCATATGACTGATATGACTCAGTGTGCTGTCTTCATCTTCCACCTGAACTGAGACTCATGCTTTTACTTAATCCTCCTGTCATGGAATATCCCCCCTTCTGGTGCCTGTCACTGTCTCCCAGCAAATAATCCAGGAGAAGATACTTTCTCCTCAGGAGCAGTTGAAACTTCTTCCTAAGTTTTCTTTTATGTTCAGTTATGTTTCCAAGGTTTAAAACATAATGCTCTGGAAGAACTTAATTTTGGCAGGATGCCTTCATTTCCTTCCTCTTTTTGGATTTTTCTACGAATCAAATGGCATCCCGACATTTGGTCACATTCAGTAGTTACTGTTTTCCTGTGCCCACCAAAATGAAGCAGGCTCCAACCTGCTAGCTTTTTTCGTTTGCTTATGCACAATCATTGATTTCACCTTGTGTGCCTGCCTTTGGGTCCATGAACTTTTAATTAGTTTCAAACAAGTTAAATTACTTTTTAATTAGTTTTAAACAAGGCAGAGTAAGTGCTAAATCATTGAGGTTATTTCAGCTAAAATTTGAACCTGGAATTGTACCCAGTTGTGGATGAGAGAGGAGAGGAGAGGAGAATTTCTCTTTATTAGGAAAACTTAGGTGGGAGGAGGAGTGAGGATGGGGAAAGAGGAAAAGCAACTGCTTTTTAGAGAAGTTTGAGCTCAGACTTGGCATACTAATCAGTGCTTTTGACCTAGTAAAGCATTCTAAACTTGAAGACTATTCAAGCAACATGCAGGTTTTAGTGTAAGAGGTACTCAGATTTTTCTGAAAGATCTGATGTTCTGCTGTGTCAGTTTCTAATGTGTGTCATACTGTCCTTTCTCTCTAAATTCACTCTCTTTTTTTCCCTCAAAAGTTTGCTTGTTTTTCCTGTTGCCCATGCTTTTTCTTCCTTCTGGTGGAGACTGTGTAAACACATAAAATTATCTTAAATCTTCAGTGTGACTCAGCTGCTGTGCTTACGTTGCTTAACAGGACATAGTCTGAGAGGGGAATAATTTGGTTTTAGGAAGTTTCCATGTCAGATGAGATAGAATCCTTCGTCAGAGGAGGCATCCTTCCATTATACTGTCTTGCTGTCCCCAAAAGCCTGTGTCTGGTAAAAAGAAGCTCAAGAACCACTTCTTTAATTATTTTTATTTTAGAGTGTTTCTAACATCCTTTGTCAATTTAACTGCCATAACCCCTTTTCTCAAAAAGAAACTGCTGCAACTCTTTGTATTGGTCTGGCTGAGATAGAGTTCATTTTCCCACAGCAGCCCTCACAGTGCTGTGCTTTGCATCGGTACCTACAAAGGTGTTGGTGACACAGCAGTGTTCTGGCTGCTGCTGAGCAGCTCTGCACAGCGTCAGTGCTGTCTCTCCATCATTCCACCCTCCCACCAGCAGCCTGGGGGTGGGCAAAATCTTGGCAGAGGACATAAGCAGGAGAGCTGACCCAAACTGACCAGAGGGATATTCCATACTGAATGATGTCAGCTCAGGTATAAAAGCTGTGTAAAGGAGGAGGAAGGGAGAGCATTGGTGATTTACAGTGTTTGCCTTCCAGAGCAACTGTGACATATGCTGCAGCCCTGCTTCCTGAGAAGTGGCTGAACATCGCTTGCTGATGGGAAGTAGAGAATAGGGTTTTTTTTGTCTTTGCTCATGTGTGCACAGACTTTTACTTTTGCTTTAGTAAACTACCTTATCTCAACCTACGAGTTGTTTTCCATCTTATTTCTCTTGCCTGTCCAGCTGAGAAGGGGAGTGGTGAAGCAGCTTGGTGGGCATCTGGCCTCCAGGCCAACCCACCAGACCCTTCCTGCAACTCTGACTGCCTGCCAGAATCTGTCCCAGCCTACACGCTATCCTGAGATGTGGTCGTGGTGACATATGCTGCTTATGCCTGTAGTTAATGAGGCCAAGTGTTAAATGGTGATCTTTCTGAACAGTTTGCAGGGGAGTGGAAAGGGGTAATGAAAACCTATCATTCCTGAGTGCAAATGGAAGAATAACAAGAGTGCGTTTTTGTGAGTTTGTTCTATTTACTGTTCAAAATAATGCAGAGGGCATTACGTCCTACATAGTAATGGCATTTAGAGTGGAGCACTACCACAGAGTCACTAAGAATCTTGTTTCTGTTGTAGGCATGAAGAATATCTTGGTCACCTATGAGGTACTGAACAATTCACCCACAGCTTTTGATAGAGTTGTTTACAGTAGTGTCACATTTGTTACCTAATTATATCTTTTCTGAACTCTAAAGAGTAATTGAGAATGGAAGTAATAAACACTTTGCAGAGTCACTGTGTTGTGCTACTTTGTGAGGTGTTAAATACATTGATATATTACATCTATATCTTTCCCTCAGTGCTTTTTTTTCCCCTTAGTATATGATTTGTTTGCTTCCTTATTCATGCCCTTTGTGTTGAACTCCGTGTGTTCAGGAGAGTTTCTTTCTCTTTCCCCTCCCTGAGGTTTTCTCTATATACTAAAACTGAAAAATGAAACGTGAGCAACTCTATGGGGAAAGTTATAAGGATTGAATTTTAAAACAGATTTTTTTTTTTGCAGTGTTTAAACAATTTGGAGATTTTTCAACTATTTGCCTTATTTAAAAAGAATGATGAGATAAATTTGCCTTTGCAATGAAATTTTTTCTTTTAAATATTTCATGAAACAAGGAATTTTGTTTATATGTGGTCTACCAGTGGTTCATAGTGTGAACCTAGGGAAATGATTTAGACCCTTGTATTAGATCCAGAAAGTAAGAAAAGTGAGTGTTTTATGTAAAGCATCTTAGTACTGAACTGCAATGGAAACTGAAAATATTAAGGTTACTATGCATTGTTACACACTTGTGCAAATACGTAAAGATGTCTAGAATAGAGGCAGGGCTCTGGTGACACTGAGGCTAAGTTTGTCATGGACAGAAGTGTGCTCTCTTTTGTAGCAAAGCCACATTGTGGGGGTTTATTTTTAACCAAATGTGATACTAAAGAGTGCTATCAGGGATCTAAAAAAATTAAGGCCTTGGTCTGACTTCTGTCATTTGGCTGGGGTTTTCTTTACATTTTCTTTTTGTCTGTGTGCCAGTCAAAGGGATTTAGTTGCCCTGTGACTGTATTTACTTTAATGAAATGAAACTTAATTCACTTATTATTTGGTGTATTGACCAGCAAATACTGTGATATGTAGTTTGGGTCTAGATGTGGGTGGACTATTTCTTGAATCTACTAGTGATCAGAGTCCTTACTAGGTACCAATTAAGAAAAAAAAAGGTATTTAAAAGACTCCTTACTCGTAGATGTGGCAAACTCTGAAGGGCCATGGAGGGGAGAGGGATGTCCATTTATAGGTGCTGGAATGTCTGGTCAGAAGTGGTCCATTCAAACATTATTAATTCCTGCCTAGGATTTTTAATTGGCTTTTGTTTGCTAATTGGAATATATATTTAGCAAATTCAAGATCTACTAGTATTTTTAATGATTTGTTCTTTGTTTAGGAATATCTTTAGGAGCTCAAAGCATGCATAAAGAGAGGAGAGACCATGGTTGGTTTTAAACTTGTAGTTCATTTCAGTGGGCCTTAGCAATATTTCTTCTGCCTGAAAATGTATATACAAAACCCTACGTCTTAGAGCAACTAGTTAAGATGGAGACAAGTCTTACTCAGAATACTTCGCAAGTTATGAAGAAACTTGGCAGCACTAAACTGTTTTGCACTTGTATTCTAGACTTGGCTCCAGCCTATCTAATTGTTTGCATTCAACGAAATAAAAAGTGTCAAAGAGTCTGCAGTATCTTTTACAGGCATTTTTTGAGGGCCTAGCTGGATTTTTCAGGCATCATGGTCACAGCTTGCTTTTGTCAACTTTGCGTTAGTCACATTCTGTTTTTCTTGGGAAGTGGGTCTTGGCATCCATGCTTCTGTGCAACAGCTTGTTCCAAACCCTGTGAGAGGTGTGAAATTCTTACTTCGTCAGAGCTGAGGTGAAGCTGCAAATAAGTATATGCAGCATATGCTGAAAAGTTCTGTAGAAGACTGAAGTGGCTTGTAAGTTTGAGATTGATCTAGGAAAAAGTCCTCCTTCTGTAATTTAGAGAATGAAGTGTCTTAGATTTTGAACAGATCACCTTTGGTAGATTCAAATTTCCTATCCACAAGTGGGTGGGAAAAGAACACTTTTAGACAAGATTAGAACAGTATGATAGCTGAGTTGGAGTGGGGACTTGCAGGGAAGTGCCTTGATTCACATTACTGAGTGCATATATCTTCAAAACTTTTGGGTGAGTTCCCACAGTGCTAAAGACATTGAAATGTGGGTGAAAGCCCTAGACTTTAGGGCACAGAGGCAAAACTTGTATTGGAGTTAGTTGACTTATGTACTGAGAGACCTCAGTGTTTTCAGAGTCTTTTTCTAGTTTTCTGTCATCAGAAAGACTTTTAGGAGGAGTTAAGTAATTGTTCCGTGGGAATTTTGTAGTGTAACATTTTTATAAACAACTTACCAGTTGTTAAATACTGTTGTGCTGTAAATGTTTAATCTTTATTTTATAATGCCTCGTCGTAAATGAACTGATAATAGCACAATCTGTAACAACACATTTTAAAATCCAGAAAAGAGCATGTATCTTCTTATCTGATCTTCTATATATCATAGACCAATCAGTTACATTTTGGCTTTCTTCCTCCCTTCATCAAGTTCAGTAACATAGGATTATCTAAAACCTATTTTGTAACAGTGCATCTACTCTTCCTGTTTTAAAATCAGGAAATACAGAATCTACTTCTTTCTTGACTGTTTGTTTCAGTAGTTTGACACTCTTGTTTCTGAGAGAAAAAATGTTTTTTAAACAGGTATTTATTCTAAAGCTATTGTATATCCCATTTAAACAGTTCATTGTTTTTCCACTATGTTTTTTATTTCTTGAATCTGTCAGGTAGTCGGCTTGTTCTTTTTAGTCTGTTGGGGCACAAATTTCATGCTCTTGCCTTCTGCAGTTTTCTTAAGGTGTTTCAGAACATGAAGAAAGGTTTGTGTCATTCTTATTTCAGGGCTTGGGGGAAGGCAGTGTGAATATAGGCAATTCTAAGTTTATTTGACATATTTTTTCTCTTCAAAAGTGAAGTGTAGAATTCAATGTTTAATCATACTCAAAACAGAGTTCTGTAAGCACTGGATACACATGATGATAATTTGACTCTTCTGCAGTGCTTGGGGAAGCACCAGTCTCTTGTTTTTTTTAAATGTTCAAGAGAACACAGACTATTTGAAATGTTACATTGTGAAGATATGTTTGTCTTAACTAAATGTTTCTTTCTCCTTGTCACTTCTATTAGACTTTTGCAGAATCTCTGCTAGTGGTATATTGTATGAAAAAACCTTTGTTTACTTTCAGAGCCCTGGGTTTTCTGGTCTGCATTTTTTCTGACTATCTGTGTTTATAGAGATAACACGATCTTGGCAAAGCATGTAGTGCAGTATCTTTGCAAAAGCTGTCTGGTATTTCAGATAGGGAACAACTGGAGAACTCGCAGGCCATTGATGTTTAAAGAAACATTAAGTAAACTATCAAGCAAGTACATTTTCCTGAATTGTAAAGATGAAACATCAACATTGCTGTCATAAATTATTCAGCATTACTAAGTATTAACATAGGGTTTAAAAAAAGAATGTACTCCTTTTGTAAAAATACTATAGCTCTTCTGTTGAAGAGTAACAAGTTGCAATATTTATATGTTATAATATCTTTCTATGTAATTACAATATTTATATTTTGATATAAAATTGATTTATATATTGATATAGTATTTGAAATCTGACTCGTTATTTGATAGGCTTGTGAATGCATTTATATAGTCTTGACTTTACTATTTAATTAAACTTCTACAGAAATAATTTGATTTGAAATATTTCTGTGGCAGTTGCTTGTATATCTCAGATTGTTGCTTTCATGTCTCAGACAGTCTTCTTTGTGTTTTGTTGTCTCGTTTTATGTGATCCGATTCTCTAAGGATTTATAGAAGTACCTGGTCGTAGCCTTGTTGACACTGTGTAGGATCTAAGTTGGAGAGCAGGGAGAGGAGTGTTGTGGGTTTGTGTTGGCTTTTCCTTTGGCTGGATTCTTGGGGGGATCTTCTGGGGGATTTTTTGGTTTGTTTGCTTGGTTTTTGGGGGTAGGGACTGGGTGTTTTTTACAGCAGGGTTTTTTTTCTGTATTAGCTGGCTGAGAACTTCGGGCTCTATTCTCACCTAGGTTTTTAACTGCTTCTGTAATACTAAAGAAAACTTAAATAAAAATGTAAGACATTTTAAAGAGATTGCATTGTATAGAATTGTAATTTCTACAGCCAAAGGTTAGCGCTTGTAAATAGTATTGGTGTCCCAAGTTCCTGTAACTGATGTGTCATTGTAAAGAGCTAGCTTGGTTTCCTTTACAAGACTTCAGGCACTTTTCCAAAGATGAGGAAGAAGGCGGGCAATGACACCAAAATCCCCTAGAATTCCCCATACCTTGAGGAGGGAATTTCTACAATGAAATTTGCATTAGATCTGACCTTTTGATACACAATTTCTAAACTGAAGCTGAAGAAGCAGGGTGGGCTGAAGAAAGTGTTTCTGGAGAGTCCAAAGGAGACAGTGACATCTACTGCTCTTGGCTGTTCGGAAGAGTTTGCTGATTCACTCTGACTTAACTGTTATCCTGTTTACATGCTGACAGTTATTGCTGCAAAGAGCTAATTTGTTGAAGCACATGTTTTCAGATTCTGTTCAGATAGTGTAGCTGGCGTAGGAGTAGTTCCTTCATCCAGATGTTTTCACGTTTTTGATGTCTCTGTCTCAGATTTACTGGCCTTGTTTTCCCCCATATTTTTCACAGAAAAAAATGTTACAGGAATCAAGGTCATGCATGTTTTATCATGCAGCCTATTATTGCAATTTTCTTGTCCAAGACCACTTTACCCTTTGCTTTTCTCAGGTGATGAAAACTGGGAGAGGAAAGAAGCCAAATAACCTATGAAACTGGGAGCAGCAGGGGTGGCATCTTACAAACATAACGTTGTGGAGAACATAGTGGATCTTTTTTTGTTTTCTCTTTTTGTAGGCAGAAGAGCTGGCTGGGGTTATGATTATATTCTCCATGATACTTTACTGCGTATGGCAGAGTGTAAAAGTGCACTTTTAATCTCTAAAGATAGATATTTAGAAGTTCAGCAGAGAGTAGTAGTTTCAGTCATGATATTCTGGAGTTGAAGGTGGAGGCACTGTTTCACCTAGAAGATAGAATGAAGAGACCTAGTGATACTGTTTCATGGAATTATTTCTCACTTAAGTGACTGCAAATTTCCTTAAACTGTCCTTGAGGTTTGAGTAACAGATTTTTTCTTAAGCTGTTCTGATTCTTGAGCAGGAATCAGGATCTTTCATTCATTCCCCTCTCTTTTTTTTCTTTTTTTTATTTTTTTTTTTTTTTTTATGTTACTAAATGCAATCTGTGTTGAAAGAGAAAAGCCACAAAATAAACCATGAAGGTGAAAGCATGTTTTTAAACACTGTTTTGACACTTCTTGTCTTTATAATGGCTCTTCCTCTTTCTCTTTACCTCCTACTTGCCTACAAGAGACTTAGTGGTGTCACTGCCCTTTCTCTCTGCTATATAGTCTTCTGCTCCTGGTTCTCAGGAAAATTCTAGCTCTTCAGCCTGCTTGAGTTCCTGCATGTAGTGTAAACACATGAGTCAGTTACTGTAGAAGCAGTAGTTTTACTAAGCTCTGAGGAGGGAAGTTGCCAGACTGGGGAAGTGAGATAAGAGTGCGAGAAAACGGAGATGACAGAATTCAGAAGGAAAGTCCAAAAGAGTTTAACTTTTTAAAATCCAGCTCTTGGAAAAAGCTTCCTGAACAATTGCAAGCAGGTCAATTTATACTAATAGCCAGTGGCAACTGGAAAGAGTTATAAGTGGTTTTCCTCACCGAAATGTTTGCTGTGAGAAACTTTTTCTTCTGTGAGGAAGAGAACCTTGTAATTTCTACCAGTAAATAAATCTGCTTGATGAAACTGTTGTGTTGCTTTTGCTTAGAAGGTAATCTTTTTTATAGACTCAGAACTCCAGAGCTCATCTGTAGTGGGAGAGAATAAAGAACTTTGTCAAAGGTCTGATGTCTTTCAGAAGTACCAGACTAAGGCAAGTGGTGGGTCTTGGCTGTTCTCTGTTCTCTCTATTCCACAGTCAAGCTGTTAAGAACGGACCGTACCTGGGAAACCCCTGCCTGCCACAGAAGGCTGAGAGGAGTAACTGGTTTGAAACCTTTTCCATTGTGATACAGCTGGTGTGTACTGTGCCACTCTTCAGCACTCACTGCAGCGTGAAATGTGTATGACTTCTGATAGCTTAGCACAGCCTGTGTGGTTCTTGACAGCATCTGTAGATGGACATCTGTTTTGCAACTGTTGATGCTATTCTTCGGCCCTATGGTACTGTAGCGGCAAATGCTGGTTCATGTTTTCACAAATCGCTCTTCAGTTATGACAGCAGGAACTGCATTTGGGAAAGAATAGCTAGCTTTCTTCAAAAATGTCTTCCAGCATCACCTCCCCACTGTCTCAGTCTTACAACATTTAAGAAAGCCAAGCAATTTTACAGACTGCTTTGCTGTTACTGTACTTTTTGCTTTTGTTTGCACTTCCAGTATTTATTTTAACTTATGAGTGTAGCTGTAACTCTTATATATTCTCAAGAGCTTGTTGAAGGGTTTCCCCAAGACAGTATTTTTAACAAAAATGCCCTTTAATAGAAAAATACTTTTTTTTTTTTTGCTTCCGTGGTTTGTTGGAATATTTTTTCAACATCAAAATGTTATTTTTTCATTGAACCTTTTTTTATCATCTCCTAACTTCTTCATAAAGCATTGGTAGATTTTCTTATGTCGAAACTGGTGCTTTGATTGTTCAGTGTAGAAAAGTGGTTGACTATTTTTTTGTAACCAAAAGCCAGCCAGGCAGAATGAGACCAATCAGTAGCAAGCAATCCTGCTTTTTACTTTGAATTAATTTCCTCTGTGTACACAGGAGTATTGGCAATTCCTATTTAATGTCTTTCTGAAAGAAATCAAAGAATCAATTAAGGAAGACCTGTGCTCTAGTAAGTAACTTTTATTTAATGATCTGAGCTATTAAACAGTATTTCGTTTTCAATACAGTTAACAAAATAAAGTCTAGTAGGATGTGGCATACTTGTGAAAGTATCGCTTAGTCCTAATTTTGGTGCTGTCATCTTTTGTTGCATCACTTTAGAAGAATTTGAGAGATACGTAAGGAAATAATGGTAAATTGGTGATATTTTTCACATGCTTCATGTAAACAGTCTTCCCGACCCATTATCATTATTTTTCCTATGTCTTCCATGCATATAAAGATGTGCAGATAATGGTGGCTCTGAATGGACTAAAGACTCTCAGATGCCAATGTCGTGGGACATAATCTGTGCCAAATGATTGGGCAACCGTTCAAATTGCTTGGAAATTTTCTGATGAAATAGACTTTTGCTGAAATTTATCACCATGGTGAAACTGAAATGTTTTGCAGATATCGACCAACTTTTGCCAGAGCTCTAATGGAACCTAAACAGATCTGTTGCTTGTGGGCAGGTCTTTGATTTGATTACTTATCTGGTAACTCACCTACCTGGCAGGTTACTGTGGTGCTGAATGTGGTGTTCATTCATTCTGACAGAAGGCCCAGGTAGTTTTCCTCCCGCAGTAGGTACAGCAATTACTTCATTCTGTTGTGAAGAACTTAAAAATCACAATTTTAAAATTTCTAATCAGAATGGAAAGATGATAATCCTCATATTAACAGCTTCTATCCACGTAGTCCCTGTCTGTCATGCCAGTGGTTCAGGCCAGGATCATTACTTTTTCCTTACGCAAAAGTTCAATAATTGAATTGTGGATACTGGTAGTGGTTTTCAAGTGAAAACTATAAGCAAATGTTATCTTTGCTTCTCTACAATTTTTTTTTTGGCATGTTTTGTCCTTGATAAGTTAATCTGTTACTTTTCTTATGTATTGGCTTGCATTCAAATTTTGGTGTATTAAAAATTCTTGTGTGCTCTTAGTATAAAGCTGATAAAACAGGAAACCTCCTTTGGAGTTACTTAACTTTCTGCAGTTGTTTCTTGTAAGAGCGGTTGTTTTCTTGTGCGGTTTTACGTCATGGCAGGGCAACAATAGGCAGAGCGTATTAGAAAAATGACCATGAATACTGAAGACATGCTCCTTCTTCACTAAACTTCTTTGAATATGCTTTAGGACAATATTTTATACTTTTGTGAAAGCTGTCGTTAAGGTTAGGCTAAATGTTACCTGAGAAAAGACAACAGAGTTTAAAGATTAACTTTATTTATGAACTTGGCACCTGTTATCAAAAAAATGGAAAAAAGCTCTCAGATTTTCCAGACTGCTTAGTATTTTTAAAGGTATTGTTGAATATTTTGACAAAGTAAGTCAGGTGAATGTTTTCTTGTTAATATATATTGGAAATAGATGAATCTGTTGATGTGAATTTTTTTGTGAAATTCTAGTTGATGTGGCATGTTCTGGCTGAACAAAGACTTCCTAACCTCTTGTTGGTCCATTAAAAAGCACTGTCATTCTGTACGAGGTGATGTTTTAAAAATACAGTACTTTATTGCCTGTCAAATTAGTGTATGCATTTGGTTCCTTGAATTTAGTATACTTTTGTTTTTAAAGCAACCCGCCGAAACAAACCTGCAAAGGCAAAGAAAATCAGACCAGATTTGCAAGGATACCATGTCGTATATGCAGAATATGAATACTATTGTTATCTTCTTGAGATTTTAAACTTTTTATAGCATAACAAGCCGTGCTGAGCACATGTTGTGAGAAAGCTTAATTGTGCTCCATTTGTCTGTGTATTCAAACTGAGGTGCAAAGACTATAATTAAATGTTAATTATACATTTTAAGCATAAATCAAACAAACTAGCCAAAATAATTTGAGGCAGGAAACTGTGACTGACTTTTTTTCTTAGTCCAAGTTTGGATTTAGAGGTAAAAACTTTTATTTTGGTGGTCTTGGAACAAGGTACTTAATACCCTTTAGAACCTTGTGATATTCTATTACTACTGAGTAATGTAAGATGTGTTAGCACTTTTTGTGATACTTTGCTGCAATCCTTATTTCCTGTCACAGGTGGAGTGAGACCTTCAGACAAAGTTTATTAGAGGAGCTCCCATTGAGTCATGAGATGCAGAAAGAACCCTCTTGCCTTCTAAACTCCTTCTTGGAGAGGAGTTTAGTGTGGCTGGATCCAATCTTAGCCCCAGACTAATAGTTTTAAGTCTAAGAAATTATAGGGTTCTGATTGAACCTTTGTACAACTTTGTTCCACAGGATTAAGGAAGGCAAACCAGATATATTTTTATAAAAATGAATTATTTACTATAGTAAATGATTAGACATAAAGATCTTAATCAGACTTATTTACTACCCAGTATAGAAGCTAAATTAGGACAGTATAGTGTACTATGTTGAAGCAATTATATTAAAGCAATTCTATTAAAGCTAGCGAAGAAACCCTCTAAAAATTATTAAGTAGAGATGGATGTTACTTACCCATAGCACCTACTCTGGGAAAATCTGTTTCACTTAACCTGGAGGAGTAGAGGGGTATCCTCACCCAAGGGAGGAATCTTCACACACACTTCAGGAAGGGATATGTTAGAAGAACCTGTTTGAACGTGGAACTGGACTTTTAGATTGTAAAGTGATTGTCAGTCATATCCAGGCCAACTGTGTCACCTTAGCATTTTTAGATGAGGATGCTTTACCATATTTGCCACGTCTTTACCTCACTATCAGGATGTTTAACTTTGGTGTTGATGAGTCAGATTGGTCTTAGCATAATTCAACACCAAAAGCAGCATGACACACCCCTTGTAGTTCACCACAGGTAGCTTTGGAAAATAGGGCATTGTTTGAGTTCCATTACTCCATTCCAGGCAGAGCATCCTGCTACACGACTTAGCCACCATCACTTGGGAGGGCTTTCATTATTGATGTTCATTCAAATTCCTTGAAAGAAGGATGTGTGTATAAGCAGATGGAAAGGGTGCACATTGCTGTCATCTTAGGCTTACTAGCAATAAACATATTGAGTTGTTGGGAGACAGCCTATGTCTTCAAGGCTTTGCTTGTCGATAGAAAATGCTATTTGATCTTTCTTCTTTAAGTAGTAAACTGAGTAGTTGGTGACACAGGCACAAACACTAATTGTATTTATAGCAGTTCTGAAGGCTTGTTGAAATAACAAATTCTGTATTGTGTTCTTTGCAGACAGTGGCAACTTGGAGATGATGGACTAATGTATTTTGACCGAGATTCTTTAGAGTCTTAAGTTAATTTTGGAACTGGGCATTTAAATCCTTGCAGCTACCAGAAATGTAAACTGGTGTAGACTTGAACAAATAAGAGGGAAGAAGGAAAGGGGAGAGCTAGGTCACTGACAAGATGATGCACTGAGATTGGTACAGCAGCTCTGCTTCTGAGAGAGTAAGTTGTGTCAGATGAGACTTAGTCTGAAAGTGTGTCAACTGAATAGTTTTATAAGGCCTTGATGCAGATCCTGTAAATGAGTATGTCAGTAAATGTGTGCTGAAGAAAAAGTAGTTGACTCTCTCTTAAAAAAAAAAAAAGGGTAGGGAGAGAAAGAAAGAAGTATGTTATATGAACCTGTTCAGCTTGGAGTTTTTAATCTCTGGGTTTCCATGCTTCTTGTTCACAGCTATAAGCTGCTCTTTCATAAGCAAGCAGTCATTTTTGTTTGTCATGGGAAGAATAGACTTGATATTAGGCTGCTTTATTGATTTTTTTGCCCTTGAAATGCAAGATGCGGTGTCACTGAGGCTATTCAAAATGTTGCAATCCTTACTCTGCTGGGTTTGTGGAAAAACTAGATTGTTAAACAAAGTCAGATAAAATCTTCATGCAGTTTTGCTCCCAGTCAGGAGCCTGACTGGGAATTATGAATGGTAGGCAGTTCTGAGCATGGAGGAGTATTTTCAAAATAGAAAATAATTTAGAATACTCACAATGCCCCTTGATCTGAAACTTGTGTGAACAGGTGGTGGTTCTCTGCTTTGTTTGAAGATCATGCTCTCAGATCAGTGTGCATGGAATGTGTGCTCAGTAGGTCAGGGATAGACAGCTCTCCCCCAAACAACCCTTCCTCTCTCCCTCTGGCACTTCAACACAGGTCTGGAAAACTGGCACTGACTCTACTGGCCTTCAGATCAGATGCTGGTATGATCTGAAGCGCTTGGAGGAGGTGCATACAAAATACACAGCTGTCCAAGCACGGCAAAAGTGTCTCTCTCTCTCTAGAGCTAGTATTGCAGGAGGAGAATCATTGCCATCAGTTTCACCTCTGTGGGGAAAGAAGCTGAATAGAGAACTGCTTATTGAGATGGGTTCTTTTTTGGGGAGGGAAGAAGGGAGGGAGTGTGGTGTTCATTATAGACTCAGTCAACACAGCACATGGCACTGAGGAAGCTGTGTTGATATCTTCACTCCTGTTCAGGGACAAACATAAAACTTGAAGAGTTCCCCCATTTTGAATTCTGCCCCCTTTGAACTTCCACAATATTTCCCCCCCTTT
This sequence comes from Dicrurus megarhynchus, assembly GCA_013399195.1. NCBI lineage: Eukaryota > Metazoa > Chordata > Aves > Passeriformes > Dicruridae > Dicrurus > Dicrurus megarhynchus. Next base: position 50,906 of record VXAD01000751.1, read on the forward strand.
ATTCAGTTTTAAAATTAATTTTTGATTCTCTCTCAGGCCCTTTTCTGTGTTGGGAGGGTCACAAAGGGAATGTATATATTTTTTCACTGCTGCAGGAAGCTGCTGTTGTGCTTAAGCGCTTTCAAATAGGGTTTCCTGCAACCACAGTGTTGCACAAAGAGAGCAAGGGTGGGGGTGTGCCCTTGCCCTTCCTGCTACAAGACAGTTGGTCTTAACTTCCACATGAATTGAAATGAGTGGAAGCTGTCAGTTTTGAAACAGAATTAATGGCTGTGGCTAAAGGGACATAGCTACATGAAGTGAACATCCCATGTCTCTTTTTGTGATTACTTTTCCTTTTTCATTTCTGTTTCCTTCATGTAATGCCATCAACAGTTTTCATAATCTGATGCTGTATTCACAGAAAAGAAAAACTTGCGTGCAAAGAAAAATTGGTAATTACATTTGCAGTCAGTTAGCTGGCTTCTATGCCAGTTTCTTGCTAGAATTGAGTCTCAGTACCAAAAATGTGGTTTAATTTTTTTTAAAATTTTGTATTTTAAAAAGCCTAGGTTAAAAAAGTTTGTGGCAAAGATGACAGGAATTTGGGCAAATGAGATAGGAGGGGATCACTTTCTCTGTTTCTAAGTGCAGATTTGAATTCTTCAATAATCATGCATTATGTATTGTTCACAACCATTAACATTTTTTAATATTGTGTTTTTATTGCAGGTACATTATGTTCCACCTATGCCTGTGTGCATGCTTTGTCTGACTTTCTGTGGATTCCTGCAGCAAGTGGATGGCTTGTGACATGCGTATTTAAAGGGCTTCATCACTTCCATGTTTAATACAGAGATCTCTCAAGTGATAAAAAGGTAATTAACTTTTGGGGATTTATCTGTAGTGAGAAGATGCTCTCATTCTTGAACCTTTGAAGTTGCACATTTGAAGTGGTATGGCTAAAGACCCTGGCTCAGAAGGCTTCGCTTCAACAGCACCTGTGCCTCAAATGCTCCCTGTCCCTGCCCCACCCCCCTCAAAGAAAAAACCCATAAGTTGAAAAACTATCTTCTGAAGGCTGTGAATGCTGCATATTATTAAATCTTGAGAATTGTATATGTCCTCCATGTTTTACTGAAATGTCTTCCATAAGTCATGATTTTCCATCTCATTAACCAGTTTCTTGATGGTTGACTTAAAAAGAACTATATGAATTACTGCAGCCCAGTGTGGCTGGTGAAAATAATTTTCAGGTGCTTTGGAGGAACAAACATGAACAGAGAATAGTCTGTAAACATGTTCTGTCATAGATGCTGGTGATTGTGGTTAGAGCAATATAGGGAATGATTAACCTCATCCTTTAGAAACCATGACTTAAAATATTATCTGGATTAGGAACGTAAAATAATCCTATTGAACCAAATCATCTGTTCATCAATACCAGAATCACATCTTTCACAGCTAATAGTTTTCATCTCCAAAATATCATCTTTATATCTCAGATTTTGTTACCTATTCCTACTTATTACATGGATAATTGGGTAGGCCATTTTTTTCATTGAGTCTTCATTATGTCAGACATCCACTTAAAGATGTGTATGGACTTGGTATAGCTTTTTGTGCCAAACAAATACCTTTGTGGTACCGATTAACTTATCTACAAAAGTCCCGTTCTGAATATATTAAATCCTTTCATACATCTGGGAGAATTATTTACATTCTTTACAGAAACAGGGAAATTCTTTTGAATTATGGTATGATAACAAATCTTTATAACCCAGAAAATTATAGTCAGTGTGTTCTGCAAACAGGTTATTGTCTCCCAGCACATTTAGTCTAAAAATGCTTAACTTCATCAGAAGAATAGGTTGTTATTTTAAGTATTCTGGATCAACAGCAGTTAATTTTTTTTGCCATGTTTAATGTTTCTGTTGTGCTATATAGTGGTCTCTAGATGGAGCAAAGCAGGGAAAACCAAGTGTGTCTAGCTGGAGACTTGTCTGCTAAGACTTACAGGTGAAAGCAGTTTTGTTTTGTTTTTCACACCACCAGTAAGTGGTGACCTTGTGTTTCAGTTACTTTGAATGTGAGGCTCTGTCTCTGTAACTGCTTTAGTTACACGCATAAGACAGAGGCCAAGAAATGTGTTTTCTATTTTCAGTGAAGATGATGATGCAGAAATATTTCTGGGTTTCATCTGTTTTGTCTGCACTTTGACATGAAAGACAAACTTGAAACTTGAACATTATTTAATTTGAAGTCATGACACAGTTTTACAAATAGTATCTCTTAAGATTTTTTCACATTGTTACATGGAACCTTTGAGATTAGTGCAACAAATAGAACAGAGTAGAATATTCTGCTACAGTATTTACTTTGCATTTTTTACTGCATTTTATTGCTATTTCATATTCTTAGATGTGATTAAACAAGGTTCCCTTCTTGGTTTATTGAGTTTTTTTATACAGAAACAAAGAGGGAATGATGGGAGTTGTTTGAAAGGACAAATATGTTGTAAATACACAGACTTTATGAAGAAGAGGTAGGCACAAGTATGTGTTTAGTACACTTCTGAAACTGACCAGGTTTTCAGTTAGGTTTACAAATTATATTTCCATTCAGTGTTGGATAGACATAATGCCAAGTGACCAAGATGAAAAAGATCTGTCAGTTCAGGTGAAGGTTTGAATAAACAGAGGGTTACTATTGGAGTATATTGGGAAAACTACTGTAGTAATTAAAGACGGCCTCCTGTGGAGGTTAAAGCTCTGAATGTTTTATAAAAGCAAGTTGTAGAGCATAAACATTATGTCTTGCATAATGTTGACACAGGTAGTGAGAAATCTTTTAAATGTAATATTTCTAGTAATGTGGTGGTTATTTTCTTCTAAAAAAACAGTATTTCCTTGTTGAGTTGAGGGATGCTTTTTTCTTTAGTTAAACACGTACCTGTTATCTGTGCTACCTTTGGAGCTAAAAGCACCTATCTTCTCATTTAAAGGTGGCCAGCCCTGTAAATGAGACATAGGGAGTCCATATGTCCCCTACATAAGGACCTAAGAAATGTAATGAATGACATTTGCATCTAGACATTCATTTTTATGTGTCTATGATACACTGGTTCTTTGTGTTGCTTAGTTTGGGAAGTAAAAGGATGCATTTTTCACTTGGTAATGGTGTCTTTTTTCTTTTCTCTTTCCCCCAGAATTAGCATAATAGTAACACATTTCTGTCCTAATGTAATTGAATATTTTTGTCATCTCATAACTCATGAAATTAATGTTTTCCTTATTTAAGGTGTTCAATCTTTTTTTCCTGCTGATACAACTATTGTGATTTCCATAGCACACATCATCTTTAGCCCACATTAATAAATATTCATACACTCATCCTTTCTTAAGTAATTGCAGATAGGAACAGAAAATTAAAAAAAAAAAACCCCAAAACATGCTCCAAACAGCTCTTTTATGATAAAGCAACATAGTTCAATACAAACAAAAGCTGTTGAAAATAATGCATTAAGAATGTAACACTCATATGCCTATGCAAAACAATAAACATATTTTTAACTTAAACAGTTGCATTTTCAAGTAATGTGTCTTTATTAACCATTCAATATCTTTGGCAGCGACAGGCAGACCCTTAGTGAGTTTGGGAATGACACCAAATTGACTAATGCAGCTAAAGGGATTGAGATATGGGGCACCATCCAGAGGCACCTTGACAGACTTTGAGAAGTGAGTCCAGGGGTACTTCATGAAGTTCAACAAGAGCAACTGCACGTGGTCTTGCATGTGGGTTAGAACAATCTCCAGGATCAGTACAGGCTGGAGGATGAATGGATTTGAGAGCCCTATGGATGAGGACTTGGGGATCCTGGTAGATGAAAAATTAGACATGAGCTGGCAATGTGCACTTGCACCCCAGAAAACCAATTTTATGGTATAAAAAGAAGCATGGCCAGCAGGTCAAGGGGTGTGATCCTCTTCTCCTCTGCTGTGCTTTTGTGAGAACACTCTTGGAGTCCTGTGTCTGGCTCTGGGGCCCCTAGCACAAGAAAGACATGGACCAGTTGGAGTGAGTCCAGAGAAGGGCCACAAAAACAATCAGAGGGCTGGAGTGCTTCTTCCTTGAGGAAAGACTTAAGACAGTTGGGCTTGTTCAGCTCAAAGAGAAGGAGGCATCAGGGGGACCTTATTGTGGCCCAAACCATTCTTTGATTCTAAAAAATCAAATCTTTATAATTGTTTTGTTTAGACCTATTTTCAGAACGTGACATGCAGAATTCCAGGTGGTAGCTATGTGGAATCACTCTTAGTAAAAGCAAGCTTTTAGACTGTGATTGAAGCCTTTGGCATGAGCATGGATTATACTGATTAAAATTATGATTTTGAGAAGCAAAGACATTCTTCAACTGGCTTTTGGAATATGCTGCCTAATCTCACTTTTTAAATCCTTTTTTTCATTATCAGATATACCTCTGGTTAGTTATTGCATTATTAAAGTCTTCTTTTCTTTGATTACATTTATCAGAGAGGACTGTTATCTTGAGAGCAGATTAAATTGTTTTTCTGGAAGAAGGTGGTCTTGGAAGATGTCCTATTCATAGGTACAAACCAAGTCTGTTAAATTCTCATCTCTGTTAGCACTTGTTTTTTGAAGTGTTTGCTTACAGCGAAAACTTAGCTTAAAGGTGCTGTTTCTGTCCTTCCCTTCATAGTGCCAGTTTGTGACCCAACTAGTTATTTTGTCTTGTAGGTTTAAATTTGGAATAAAATTAGTTGTACAGATCTCTTTTGGCTTTCAGGTTTAAATAGCATGTTGCAGTTGGACAAATGAGCACATGCTCTCTAAAATCCAGTGAAAAGTGATAATCCCCTGGCTGGACTCCCAGTTAATACTTTGTTTTATCCTGTAATGCTGTCTGTTACTTTTCCTCTAGGGCGATGTAGTAAATCAAAGAGAAACTTAGCTTTTCATAAACTGCCTAAGCTGCCCTCTTGTCTTCAAGTTTTAATGTTTTTTCAGTGTCAGAACTGTACTGTCACTAAATAGGAGTATTGCAAATAAAATCAAGTACAGTTAATCAAGAAATGTTTCTTACATTTCTTTCAGACAAATGCTCTGAACAGAACGAAAACAAACTATGGCTTGTCTTACAATGACAAATATGGAAAGTGCAGCAACTTCAACTGTCCACCAGAATGGTGACATCCGTGGGAATAACAGTGCACCTAAGCAGACAGAACCATTGCTTCAAGTGTACCTTTATCATTCTCCTGGGAAGACAGAAGGAGATTACCTTCAATTTTCAGCTGGAGAATATGTTGCAGAAGAGATTTGTGCTGTTGCCTGTAAAGCCTGTGGTAAGTATATACTTAACAGTTGATCTAATGAAGCAGTGGAATTCATACGAGAAAGTTTTTAACAATCCAGAGCTCATCAAAATGGTGGCATTTAGACTGAAATGCCAATTTCTCTGTTCTTTCAGAAGTAATTAGCACCAGACTGTAAAACTGTTCCTGTTAGAATGGTTGTGAAGCAAGCTGAATTGGGTAACTGCTGTATTTTTTCAAATAATTTAAGGGTATAGCATCCCTTAACTGAAAGTCTTCTTTCATTGAGCTGAGATACAGTTTGAATAGTTAAATCATAGCAGGAGCTGTAAATAGCTTGAATTACTTCCTGATGCAGCCCTGCAAAACAGATTGGTCCTGGAAGTTATGCATGTGTTGTATCTTACACATGCTTAATCACTTTGCAGAAGGAAACCGTTCTATTAGATATAACATGACTGCTTATGTGTGTGGTTCATGGTTTTCGTAACAGTTTAGGAAATAAAGTGTAAATAACATGGTGGTATATTTTAAATAAATAAATAAATAATACATTGATATCTAAGAATGCCTTTGAATTGTTACATTTACCTAGAGTCTAGCATAAACCAGTGCTGAAATCTGTAGTAAAATAATTCAAGCATGCATTTTGTGCATACATCTTCCTTTCTTTACAAAAGAACATTGAATTTTTTAATAAAACAAGGAAATTCCATGTATGAAAATGACCATCTTTTTGTTCCTCATGTGTGCACACACAGACATGTACACCGAGTCTCTCCACATGTTGCTTTGGGTTGTCAGTGTTAAAAGGCTGGATTTATCTTTTAGCTTTCCAAATGCTGCATTTCAGGTGCAAATGTATTTAAAAGAAGGGCTTCTAATTCCAATTACATGCTTAAGAAAAGACTGGATGTGCCACTCAGTGCCATGGTGTAGTTGACCAGGGTGGTGTTCAGTCATAAGTTGGACTCGATGTTCTTGAAAGTCTTTTTCAACCTAATTGATTCTGTGAAATACTTCTTTTCCAGTGGGTCACAATTATGAAGCTGCTGACTCTGACTGTACATTTTTTATCTCCAAATGATGTTAGACTTCTGTCATTTTCTGGCTTTACTGTTTTTAAATATAGTTGTAATGACTTTAGTTTTGGGAGGAATCTGTCATTTTTCCTGTGCTGATAAGTTTCTTGCAGTGACTGAGCTACATGGTCTGAGTTGATAATTTATTAGTATATGCTAGTTTCACAAAGATTCTTCTGTGTTTAAGGCCCGTTCTTCCTCTGAGTTCTTTAGGTGTTTTAGAGTCTGACACTGAAGATCTCAGTTCAGAAAGTTGCTTTTTGTGTAACAAGAGAATTTTAGACAGATAAACACATATGATGAGTTCAGTAGAAACACTGCCTGGTATTCATTCTGGTATAATGGATATTTCAGGAGGATTTTCAGGAGAAAATTGGTATTTGGAGGTTTGCAAAGCTTTAGCTTTGTGAGGTTCTTCTCTAATGACCTTGTAGGTTGGAGTTTGACAGATAGACCTAGCAGTTTTCTGGACGCTAAGGTGTCTTTTTAATGGTGGCCCCCTGTCATGGACAGGGACATCTCCCACTTGATGAGGTTGCTCAGAACCCCATCCAGTCTGGTCCTGAACACTTCCAGGGATGGGGCATTGACAACTTCTCTGGGCAACCTGTTCCAGTGTCTCACCATCCTCACAATAAAGAATTTCTTCCTGATATCTCATTTAAACTTACTCTCAGTTTGAAGCCACCAACCCTTGCCCTATCACTGCAGTTCCTGACAAAGAGTCCCCCTCCAGCTTCCCTGTAGGCCACCTTCAGATGCTGGAAGGTTGTTGTGAGGTCTCCACACAACCTTCTCTTCTCTGGGCTGAACAGCCCCAGCCAGCTTTCTCAGCCTGTCTTCATAGGGAAGGTGCTCCAATCCTTTTAGCAGCTTTGTGGCCTCCTCTGGCCTTGCTTCAACAGTTCCATGTCCTTCTTACGTTAGGGACACCAGAGCTATTCCAGGTGTGGTCTCATGAGATCAGAGTAGTAGGGAAGAATCACCTCCCTCGACCAGTCTTTGGGTCTTTTTTTTGGTAGAGTTTAAATTGTTTTCTTTAGCTAGAATCTTGTGACTCTTTTATTCTTTTGGATAGTGCAGAATACACTATCCACTTTCCTGGGAAAATGTGCAGCCCATGTCAGGTATGACATTCTTTTCATCCACATCACAAACATGCAAAATCAAATTCCTGCTAATTTACAAATTCAATTAGACTTGTTTCCTGTGACATCAACTGCAGACTTCATACCCTATTACTTGTTTTGTCAGACCTCACCAGCCTTTCTCAAGACTTCTAGCTTTCTGGGATAGTTTCTGGTTTGCTAGGAGGGCTAGTACTCTAACTCCTACGTGTGCCCTCTTATACTTGACTGTTTTAAACATAATTTTGTATGAACAGTACTCCTTATCAGGTTGTTTTTACAATTTTCTATTGTTTTAACTTTGTTTCACCAGAGTTTCTAAAGTACATCACTAATGATTTATACTTAACTTGTATGAAGGAACTGTTTCATCATGTTAAGCCTTTATCCTTGTAGAGCTGAAGTAGACAAAGCCCTTTGAAAAGTGGCTTCTGCCTAGCAGATACTAGGGCAGTACTGTACAACCTTTTTTCTCAAAGGAATTTGTAACTTCTTTTCTTTCTAAATTAGTGGGAAAGGATGAAACGGCTGTAGGTTTTCGTTCTCTCTCATAACAGTTATTAGTGCTTAAATCGTATGGCATTGCTTCTTTTTTTTTTTTTTTCCTTTTTTTTGGGGGAGGTTTTTGTGGTTGTACAGCAGAACACATATGTCTCCATACAGTCAAACAATATTTATATCGGCAAGACTCATCTTCTGGGAGTTAGCTATGAGTCAGAATACTTCGTTAAGGAGGGAGTGATTCAGGTAGTAGGCAAGACTGAAATATAACAAATTTGGAATTGTTAACTTTTTGATCTGAACAATTTAATGATCTTTTGATAGCAGAGCTGATTACATCTAAGTATGACTGTTATTGGTGGCAAGCAGGACTGGATCTAGGCAAACATCAGCAGTCAGAGAGACTCTTGTTATGTACCTTTCAAACAGTTCAAACAATTAAAGGATTTCCAGTTGCAGCTGACTTGACATTAGATCTATCTGGTATGTATTGGCTATAAAAACTTCAGTCTGTCTAAATATTATTCTGCCAGTTTGATACATGCATGCAAGAGCTCAACCCTTTATTTTAAATTTTATTTGAAAACCATTTTCTGGTTTTGGAAAAATATAAAAAATATTAAAATGTTTGTGGGTTTGTCTTTTTTATAAGGAAAACTGAACATAAAAGTGAATATTGCATTTTCCAAACAGAAATGAAAAAATAAATAAGGTGTCTTGAAATTAAATTTAAATTGATGAGTCGGTTGTGGTTCAGTTCTTTTATGTTAGCTAGTTAATTGCCAAGTAAAATATTAGAAATGTCACACCAAATTGAAGAAAAGGTATTGCTCTCAGCCTGAGGGGGAAAGTGGTATTAGAGGAACTAACTGATGGAAATGGAATATGACAAGAGAAATTGTTCTAGAGGTTGCAGAATCACTGTGTTAGGTGTATCTTCTAAATTCAGAATCAGAGACTTGTTTTCTCAAATCATTATCTTAAACCCTTTAATCTTCTCTGCTCTCTGCCAAATAATCTTAAGCAGAATTTCTCTTTTAGGCTCTTTTTCATGTCTTTACAGTCAATTTATAAGTGTCAAGCAGTGAAGGCCATTTCAACAGAAGTTGAAGTAATGATTTGAGAAAGCCACCAGATTGGTGCAAGAGATTCATAATACAAACTTGATGTAATATTTTGCAGCATAAATAAACATGATTGTTTATGGAAAAGCTGTAAACTTTGTTCACAGTTTTTCTTTTATTAAAATTTTAAATTATGAAAAGATCTAGAAATCTGTTTAAAAATTAGCATGTGTAATTGAAAATAACATGAATTTTGTTGTGGTGTAGGTAAATCAGATACAGACTGCTAGAAACCTCTGAAGTCTGAATTTGAATCTTGAATGTGTTTATTTGTATACAGAGAGAAAGCTATTTGATTTGTATACTACATTAGTGTTACTATGCTATATCAGTAATTTTGCAATAAGATATTTCCCAATGTCTTATAAGTGGATTTCAGGCAAAGTAATTTAAAAACATAAACAACTTTGGACTGTACACTGTAACTTACTGGAATACTAAATTATACAGAAGATGATTATAATATAGCAAAATAATTTTCTTTTAATATGTAAACTAACAATTTATTTATTCATTCCATTGGCTGAATAATATGAGTAAAAAATATGTGCATCACTTGTATGTGTAATCCAAATTTTTACAGGATTAAAGTTAACAAATTGAAGATATTTTTGGGTGAGTTTTTAAATCATGGTTCAAACAGTTACAGTTACAAACTTTGCATTGTTTGGTGTTAGACAAATAAATTTGTGCCCTGGTATTGAAAATCTTAGTAAGTTAGTAGCCAAGTATGCAGAGATAACCACTTTAAATGTAACTAGAACATTTGAACAGCACAATGAAAAATGTTTTGCTAATGCAGGAACATAATATTGTGTAGCATCTTGCATTTCTGTCATGGCTTGTCCCCTGGTGTATGAGAACTCTAAATTTCTGTAGGATATATCTGACTTTATCTACTTCTTGACAGGCTTTTGTTCTTATATCCACATCCCTTTCTGTTAGGATCGGTAAACTCTGTAATCTTTTTAATGGAATCTGTAAACTTTTAAATCTACAAACTTTTTAATGGAACTAGAATCCCAAGAGAGAGCAAGTTTTGAAATCCTGACAAGGTTGCTGAGTTTTGGACAGCTAGCAGTTAGAAAAAGACCTTGATTCCTTTAGGGTCTGTGTTTGTGTTTTTTTTTTTTAATGTTGATATCCTGAAAGTCCACCTGGGAACATTTTAATTCTCACCATCTGATTTGCAAATAGGTTGGAAGTTCCATCGTATTTCCCTTCAAAAATTCTGATATCTCTTGGAAAACCATAAAACAGCGGAGAATTTTTAATTACAACTAAGTAAAAACGCTATTTCAAAGCATTTAATGTGACGAGTGCTGGCAGTGTTTGGAGTTAATTAAATGTTTTCAAGGGAGGACTGCATTACATAATGTAATGATGTACCTCTTTGCTTGTATGCTTTAGAAGAGATTCCTTGCTACTAACAAGGGAATTCTAGGCCGATTTTTTCTAACATGCTGAATTTCCAGAGTTGACATGACTCAGGGTTCACATGGCTCAGAGTTATTGAGACTAACTGTTCACTGGGGGTTGGTTTTTCTGTTTGGTGGTTTGGTTTGGAGGGGGTGTGTTTGTTTGCTTGTTTTTGTGAGGTGGTGGTGGTGTTTGGTTTTTGTTTGTTTGTCTGCCTTTAGGTGATAGGCTTTCCTGAAAATCCACACAGAACATACAGCCCACTGCTGCTCCCCTGCTAGCTGGGGAATGAATTAATCAGAACTCTGGGCACTTCTGTTTTCCAGGAAAATAAATACAAGCTTTGATTGACTATTCAGAAAGCATTTTGTTGACAGGATAGTGATATTGAATGGGATGTTAAGGGTTTGGTAAGCCTCCAGTTTATATGAATGATGAGTGCAGGATACTATTTTTATGTCAGGAAAGACAAGCAAATTTCCATCTGGTATGTGCAAGGCTACATAAGTTTTAAATAGTTTACTTTCACTTGTGTGAGAACTAATGTACGTGTTAGACTTTGTATATAGAAAATTTGAGATTTAAAAATTTTTTTTAAACCATTCAACTAATTGCTTTCATCTTTTTGTATCTAACAACTTACATGCTTGAATTGAGAGTTTCATATGACAGTAATTCTATTGCAGACTCTTCATGGCTTTCATGTATCATAGTGGTGTCATGGCTTGTTATGATTTACACTTTCTGGTTTTTATTTTTTCTTAAAAGAGGGACATTAGCTTATAAAAACATATGGTATGGGAGAAAAAATTCCTAACGCCAACAGAGGAGGAGATACAGAAAAACTGTATTTTCCTAGCTGCTTCAGGATGAATGAAGTAGTGAGACTTGTCTGGATGTGAAGCTCTAAAATCATAAAGAGGAAAAGAAGAATCTACTTTTTTTTTTAGGGTTGAAACAGAAGTTTGAAGATAAACTTATGCTGTGTTGCAGTCTTTTGTAATGTTACTTGACAGTCTGTATAGCATGACAAGGCTCCTTTCTTTAGCCTTATGTAACAAATAAATAAATTGTAAAGAGATCTTCTCATTGCAATAGTCCAGAAAATTTATTTGATAGCCCTTGCTGGAGAAGCAAAGCAGAGAAAATTCTGATTAATTATGTCTGAGTCACTATCTTCTCTCCTAATTCATCACTGATTGAGTTGATAGCATGGTTAATGCAGTGCAAAAATCATGGGGAGGCTTTTCAGTATCTGTTGTGAATAGCTTTTATGATTTTACTTGTGGTGAAAAACACATTTCTCCTAAGTTTTCGCTACTGTTGACATGTCTAGGCTTCAGCAGACGACTTTATTCCCCATGCCAGTTTTTCGGTTTTCATTGTTTCTAGAGAAAATATTTAAGTACTGCAGGTATACATTTGAAAAGTCCCTGCAATTAATAGAAATTGTAAGAATTACAGGAAAAGAGAAGTTTCTGGCTTCTTTGCTTTTGTCAGATTTTTGTGGACAATTTTCAAGACTCTACTTAATAAAGGGATTTGCTCTGTTTTATAATTGTTGAGCAAAAGCAAAGCAAATGCATAGTTCTCAAGGGGAAGGGATAAAAAAGTGAAACTCCTTTTCTTGAAAAATATGTTTGATCTCTATGTCCTTGAACACTGTCAGTGAGTGGTGCCGGTTACCATTCAGAACTATAAATGCCAAAGTATGAGGGATGGAATAGTTTACTATTCATACTTCATATAGTTTACTTTTCATACAAAGGAAGAAAGAGGAGGGGAGAGGGGTTAATATAAATATTTCTGATTTGTAGGGCGAGTACCACAGTCATGTCCCCCGCTTGGTTAAAGTTTCAGAGTGGCAATGATACGATCTTGAAATATCTGTGGGGTTTTTTGAGAGGTGGGGTGGTGTGGTGGTTGTGGTGTCTGTAGTGTATTTGGTGAAGTACAGCAGCTTAGCATTTGAATTTAAGAATACTATTTTGAAATATTTTCTTGTTCAGTGTGCTTACATGGGATGGTTAGTAGTTTGGGTAAATGTGTTAGTGAGACTAGGTAGGTCTCACTAGGTATATAGGTAAATACTCAGCATTGCCCTGAATGGTGTTTAGCATAGTGATTCTCACATGCATTGCACTGTAATTGATCTGAAATTGTTTGGGACACAGCCTTAAAACTGCTAAGCTACTGCTTTATGGACGACTGACATGTACTATAGTATAGTTCATCCCACTTCACACATCAAATGAGAACCATATTTAGTTGCATGGGATAGGTTTCTTTCTAACTCCGTAAAAAATTTCTCAAAACTTGGGTGGATCAAATATGTCTTATTGTGCCATAAATTTGCAACATTTAGAATTACAGCCAATCTTTCCGTTACTATTCCCTCCAGGTTTTTTTCTGTGGGGGTTTTGTTTCATTTTGGTTTCTCTTTCATTGCCTTACATAATTCTTTTCCATTTCTTTAGTTTCCTGTAAGTCTATGACTCCTTTTCGTAGAAAATCATGTGTTAGGACTTGGAATTCTGGTATGTTCTGCAGAGCTTTGGTTTAAGAAAGTTTCAGATGATTAGCCTACAGATTTCAGCAGTTTAATCTTCGCAACTGCACAATAGAACTCTAGTTCTTAGCGCTCTTACTGGACCCCTATAGAGGCAAACCCTTTTTTGTATCAAAATTAATAAACTAGTTGTTGTTTAAAACTGAAACATGTTTTGTTCCAAAGGATTATGTGGTTTTATATGTGGAGTTGATTGGTTGTTTCTTCTGATTGTCTTACATGCAGTTTAGATGTGATGAAAGAAATGTGGGATCTGCCCCCTTCAGTAATTACCTAGATGTTGTTTAGAACAGAAAGAAATAAAAGATTTTTTTTTCTTCTGGTTTCTTGTGAGAATTTCAATTACTTCATTCTAAGTCTTTGAGCAAGGGTGTGGGTACTTTGCCTTTTCCCAGAACTCTTTTGTCTCTTAAGGTCATTTAAAGTTACTTCCATTGTCTTTACCTGTTCTTCTTTCATTATTTTTTTGCCTTCTTACCCTAAAGTGTATTGCTTTAATGTAAAGTTTTCTTTAGCTATGACCTACTGTGACTTTGACATTGTAATTTTTCATCCTACTCTCTGGCCTTTAGACCTGTGTCTCTTCCTGTCTTTAGTTCTAAAGACAGAATATATGTGTCAGTACTTGCAGTTCATCCTTTTGTGCTGTCAGTTTTCAAGGCACTTGGCGTGTTTTCCAAATCTAACACTGGCATCACATGGATGCATAACACTGCAGCACAGTACAGTGCTGTGTCGTATATTAGGCTGTGTTTCAGCTGGGAGCCTTTTATTGGGAGAATTTTAATTTCACCAAATTAAAATTCTGGTGCTGCTGAAGAGTTGATGCTCTGCTGATTTCTGTAGTTTCTAATTAAGTAGGATTGCTTGTCAGTTACCGGTAGCATAATTCAAAGTTGTTGAGCGAAAAAAAATATCTTCCAGTCCTGTTTTATTTTAATAATACATGTCTGGGTTTGTCCTAAACTGAGTTACTAAAATGGAAATGGCCGGTGGTTGTCCTAGTCATTATAACTTTGTGTTGCTTTACTTCTAAATTTTAATGAATCTAAAGTCTTAAAATCAATGCTTAGTCTTAAAATCAAAGCTCAAATCAAATGATCTGATTTTGGAAAGGCAAGAAAAAAAATCTACTGTTGTAAACTGTTTCTAAACTGAGAGGCTAAGAAGACATTTTATTAAATGCCATACAGAGAAAATCTTATAATCTTAACAGTGAGTTATAGGACAACAGGTGAAGAGAGTCAGCCAGAAAACATAAAGGAAGAACGAGAAATTAAACCAGCAAAGCAGCCTGCAGGTTATGGGATCATGATTGCAGTGTTGTTGGCAGTATTGATGCCTGTTGCTGATAGCAGTAGAGCACTGTAGCAGTCTGCTACTTTTAACCTACAGTATTTTTTTAATACTTTGTGAAAACACGTTCCTATAGATGTTTGCTTCTCTGTTCTTCATGTAGGTATCATGCCAGTGTATCATAACATGTTTGCACTCATGAGTGAAACAGACAGAATGTGGTATCCCCCAAATCACATCTTCCATGTAGATGAAGCAACCAGACTCATCTTAATTTACCGGATAAGGTAATAATCTAAATAAAATGTTCCACACTTTTCATGGTAAAACAAAACTGTGTGAGAAAACACAACCAATATGATATTTAGTTGAACTGTAGTTTCTCTTAGAAGTTATGGACAGATTGCTGGTGCTTTCTGGAAAACAGGGAGTTAAAAGAATCAAAAATATTGGAGTGATTTGAATAATGTACTTTATTAATTTTCTCTATCCCGTATGTTTACCACTGTCAGATTGAAGAAACAAACAATAAAAATACAGTAGAAGTAAAAACAATACCTTTCTTAGTAATGATACATCTCATGTCCTCTGTGCTTGCCTGTTTGAAATAAGTGGCATTTCTGAAATCCAGAGTAATTACCTTGTGTAGTCACGCATGTTTCTGCAATACAACCATTTTTCCCTAACCTTATATTTGAATGTGGACAGCTAAAACTATAGTCACAGTTTTCCTTTTGTAAATTACTTAGTTTATTTACATTGTATAATTTGGCCTGAGTGTTTCTTTAGGAACTGTTTCAAAAGAAACTGGAAGACACTAATAAAATTCTCTGTGTTCTGATTAGTGAGAATAATTTAGCAAAGGTCCTCATTCCTATCCGTACAGTTTATCACCCTGCTTAAATATTGTAGTACTTTAAAACACCAAGAACTGGATCTGAAGCCTTCATTGACTAACTGGGGTTTAACAGTGATCCTCCAGACCAGCCAGCACTAGTTACACATGTATGACAGCAGTAATATCTGATGTTGGTAACCAAAATGTCTGTTTATTGATGTTTGCTTAAATTTATTTCCTACCAGGTTTTATTTTCCCCACTGGTATTGCAGTGGCAGCAACAGAGCATACCGGTATGGCATTCTTCGTGGTGCAGAAAGCCCTGTCCTTGACGATCTTGTCATGTCTTACCTATTTGCACAGGTATGATTTGCTTGGTTATTTTTAAATGCAGATTGGTAGAGGTTATTAGTATTTATTCCCTTTCCATCTTCTCCTGGTAATTCTGTAGGCTCTTGAAAGCTTGAAGCCCTCTCAAGCTCGAAATTAAATTCCATGTCGTATTGTGTATTTGGAGAGGTGAAGTTCAAAACAGTGCTTTTAAGCATGATAGCAGCTGGTATTCCTTATGAATAAGTACATCTTTTTGTGGACGAAGTAGGTCATTCAGTCTTTAAAAAACCAAGCCAATAAACCCCCCCAAATAAACCAAACATAAACAGTCAAACAACACGACAACAACTCCCCCCAACAACTGCACCCCAAATCCTTCTTCTTGATAAGCAGCAGTGCTACAGTTTTCATTTGTTTTCTTGCATTCTTTCTCAGTGGCGAGCTGATTTTTTGGATGGATGGGTACAGATGCCTGTTACTCACGAAACACAAGAAGAATGCCTTGGAATGGCTGTTCTAGATATGATGAGAGTGGCCAAAGAAAAGGACCAAACCCCAATGGCCATTTACAATTCAGTCAGGTGATTCCGTCATTTGTAACTGTTTCACATCTATCTGACGCCTAAACGTTGTATTTTTGCACATTAGTATCTGGGAGGAGGTGTTCAGCTGTTGGCAGTTGATGTATTCTAATGGTTACATAAATTTGCCTATTGTGTAAACTAGAAATTAAAAGAAAATTTATGTCATGATGGCCATTCATGATTTGGAGACGTGGATTCAACCCTCTTAATGAAAGGTAAGGCAGCAGCTTCTTATGTGAGAAAATATGTAAGCAATAATTTGAGGTGAGACACCTTCTGGATGTTATCAGATCCAACCCCCTGTTCCTGTCAGGGCCAACTTCAAAGTCAGATGAAGTGACTCAGGGCCTCATCCAATCAAATTCTGAAAGTGTCCCGATGTGGAGATTCTCCTGTATCTCTGTGCAGCTTTGTCCTGTACATGACCGCAGTCATCGTCAAAGATTTTCTCTGTGCCTAATCAGTCTCCTCTGTGATACCAATAATCCTCTCTTGTCCTTTCTTTCACGTTATTAGGAGACAAATAGTAGAACACCCTACTTGAGCCTTCTTTTCTCCAGGCTGAACAAATTGAGCTCCCATATGCCTCTTCTCTCATGTCATGTGCTCCAGGCACTTAACCATCTTGGACAAATCTCTGCTAAACTTTCTTGAGTTTATCAGTTCACTTGGGTGTATCAATCCTATCAGTTTCTACTTCAGCTGGATTAATTCTGTCCCTGCTTGGTACTTGGTTGATGTTTGTTTTTTAATGAAACGTAGCAGGAGAAGTTAGAAACAGAATGAGCCAGCTCGTTGAGGGTGATAACTGCAGCTCTTTCACCTCTTGATACAGACTATGGACTGTGAGATAGGAACTTCAGTGAGAACCAGCCACGGAGTTGTATTCTACCACCTGTATTTTCAGCCAGGAAATCTGTCATTTATCCATGTAGCTGCCATGCAGTATCCTCTTCACAACTTCTACATCAAACAAAGCAATTATATAACTTCTGCTGCCTTACCTCAGAACTTCACTAATGAAAGAACGGACATCTTTGAATTTATGGAAAATGCAATATGTTATTTATGTTGCAATTGGGTGAGGATAAAAATGGAAAGTGGAAGAAGACAGGGGACTCTATTTGAAAGAACATATACAGATCTAAGAGAGGATCTTTGTTATCCTGCAGTTGAAAAAAATTAACGGTACATTTAGAGGAAAAGGTGTTTTCAATGTTGACTTGTTTAGCACAGAACTAATTATCTTTGCTGGATTTAATGGATAAAATTAGTAGCCTTTTCTTCTGGTTATGTATTCACAGCTACAAAATGTTTTTACCTAAGTGTGTGCGAGCAAAAATCCAAGACTACCACATTCTGACACGAAAAAGAATAAGGTACAGGTTCCGCAAATTTATACAACAGTTTGGCCAATGCAAAGCCACTGCCAGAAACTTGAAACTTAAGTATCTCATAAATCTGGAAACCCTTCAGCCTGCCTTCTATTCAGAGATTTTTGAAGTAAAAGAACCTGGTGGAGGTCCTTCTGGAGAGGAAAGTTTTGCAACCGTTGTAATAACTGGAAATGGTGGAATTCAGTGTTCAAGGGGAAAACTTAAAGACTGTGAGACACTTGGAGAGCAGGTAATTTTTAAAATTTATTTTAGTAACTGTGCAGTTTGCTGTGGAACAGAGTAATATGCTTATTTTAGAAGTTCTGTTTTACCTCAAGCAAATTTGGTAGGCAAATTTTACTTCACAATAGTGATACAATTTCCACATGGCTGAGGATCACAGAAATATATTGACTTAAACAGTGCAAGATTTTAAAATCTTTTTTTTATCGAAATACTAGAAGAAAGTTGTGTAATACTTCTCTGCTTGACATATAAAAAATGTGGAAAGGTAATGACCATGGTGCCAGGTGTAGGTAAAATGTAGAAATTCCCCAAATTCTCTTTGAAAACAGGGATCTAAGGACTCCAAACAACAGGTAAATTTCCCTATACCTCTTTCCTGCTGCAGTTAGATGCCTACCAGTGTCTCAGTTAGCAAATTCAAAGTGACATCTCTGTGACTATGGAGTCCATATAGTCTTTGTTTAGGAATTAGGTGCTAAATGGTTCCTATTGGACTAGTAATGGTTTCTAATGCCTAGTAATCATATACTGCTGCATTTTTATTTATCGGTATTATTTTGTGTGTGTGTGACTTCTCATCACAACTATTTATTATGCTGAGTTTACCAAAACCTGATAGAAACTCAAAGCAGTATGCATTGAGAGTGCAAGAATTTTCCAAAGGTAAAAGTAAAGGCAAAGTGGAGCATGTGTGAGTTTTTCCAAATAATTGCTTCTGTTTGGTGCTTTTGATTCATAATATACAGCAGACAAGACCAAACTACAAAAGGTTGTATTTTTACAGTGTGCTGTAGTAATTTCTAAAAATGCTCTATACCAGTGGGTTTTTTCAGTACTTAGCTAAAAGTAAATCTGATTACATGGCCTTTTTTTTTAAAGTGTGGTGTTTTTAGAATATTTCTAGACCGACAATTACCTCATTCATAGTTGTTATGTATCAGCCCTCTGCCTTCCCTAATTTTCCTGTAAATGCCAGTTGCTCTGGCAGGAGCTATCATAAATGTCAGATTTTGCAATTTCTGGTTTTAGGTGTGCAAAATTTAGGCATACTATGCTGTTTGGGCTTGGTAACCAAGCCTTTACTAAGAGTAGTGTTTGAAGGAGTAATATTTTTTACTAAGGATTGCCAAATTATTTTTTCATGATTAAAAATACTATCATTCCATTATTGACAGACTGCATGTATTTTCACTGGTAAAGAAAGTATTTATACAGTTGGTTTTGAAAACTGAATGAATTAATATGGCTGCTTGTAAACATGATCATAACTTGTTTCGGTAAACTTTACTGATGAATTATCATTCAGATACTGAATCGAAAAGTAATTTTTATTTATTTGTATGTAATGACATATGTGGAGTAGATTGTGAAAAAATTTGTTTTGCAAGTTCACATTTTCAACAACTAGATGAACAAGTAGATAGGACTGAGAGGACAACCTTTTCTTACACTTTTTCTTCATTCCTACTACAGATTTCACTCTGAATGAAGTAATGACATTTTGTATTGTTAAAAGGCTTTCTAAACCTGTTTAATCAGGATACCGATAGTAAGCTCACAAAAAAAAAAGCCCTCTCAAAAAAGTAGTCAAAATGTTCCACTGTTCACAAAATACTACAGAGCAAAGAAATATGTACAGTTATAAAAACCCAAACCCATATGTGGATATTAATGTTCACAATTCCTGGATCTCTCTCTGTTCTTTATTTTATGTTCCTAGTGATGATTCCATAAAGAAAAAAATCCTTTATTTGCTTGTAGTGGCATGTGTAAGGTTTTATCATCCTCTTTGTTGCTAGCTTATGAGTTCGGAGTTGTAGGAATTCCAATGCTGCAAATACGTGAGGCTTTTTAATCACCGTTTGTGTTATTACTGAAATTATTTAAAATTTGTTGCAGGATTTACAAACATACTGTGATTTTCCTGATATCATTGATGTCAGCATTAAACAAGCGAGTCAAGAAGGCTCCAGTGAGAGAAGAATTGTCACCATTCACAAACAAGACAGCAAGAATCTGGTCTGTTTACTTTGGTTGCTGTTCTTTCAAATAGATACTGCTTTGAGCAGGCTGTGTGATTGTTGTACACATAGTATTGTATAATCCATGACCATGTTAATTAAGCGTGAGATAAAACTAAACACCTATCAGCAGTGTAAGTGGCATATCAGAACACTAAAGGTCTTCTGCATTCAAAGCTGTGTTCTTGGAATGAAATAGAAATAGACATTTATATCTGAGGAAAATTTCTGGTGCACAGATTGGTTCTTTTGTTTATTAGTCTTAAACCTGAGTCCATGGTTTCAGTTCTCAAGTGTGCTGTTTCCATGGTGTCCTGATAAGCTGACTGCTAGAGACCAACACATTGAAAAAGGCTTCAAAATACTCTGAAGCAATGATGATACAAAAAAAGTATCAGGACAAAATTAATGCCATTGCTTTTAGTGTTTACAATTCTTTGAAGAAGATACTTTCATAAAGTAATTTATACACAAATGTAAAAAGTTTTTTGCTTTAACTCCAACCTTGCACTTGAGTCAGGTTTTCTAGCAGGTGTAACTGTCACAGAGTTGTGGGTTTGGGCTGACCCTGGCTGAGCACTAGGTGCCCACCAAATCTGCTCTAATCACTCCCCTCTTCAGCCGGACAGGGGAGAGAAAATATAATGAAAGGCTTGTGGGTCGAGATAAGGATCGGTCCTTACCAGGATCTGTCCTTAAGGATCACTCACCGATTAGTGTCATGGACAAAACAGAACTGACTCAGGGAAATTAACTGAATTTGTTGCCAATCGGTTCAGAATAGGGTAATGAGAATAATAAAATCTTAACAACATTTTCCCACCACCTCTCCCTTCCCCGTGGGCCAACTTTATTCCTGATTCTCTACCTCCTTCCCCTCAGCAGTGCAGAGGATTGGGAATGGGAGGTGTGGTCAGTTCATCACATGTTGTCTTTACCTCTCAGTCCTCCTCACGCTCGTCTCCTGCTCCAGCAAGGGATCCCTCCCATGGGGGACAGTCCTCCATGAACTTTTCCAGTGTGAGTCATTTCCACAGGCTGCAGTTCTTCATGAAATATTCCTGTATTGGTCCCTTCCACAAGGTGCAGTTCTCCAGGAACAGACTGCTCCACAGGTCCATAGTGGCCTATGGGGCCACAAGTCCTGCCAACAAGTATATTTCAGTGTAGGCTTCCCATGGGGTCACAACCTCCTTGAGCCACATCCCCTTTCTGTCATACGAGGTTCTTCCCAGGCTGCAGGTGTATCTCTGCTCCACCGTGGACCTCCATGGGCTGCAGAGGCACAGGTGCCTCACCATGGTCTGCACCGCTGGCTGCAGTTGTTTCCAGGTCCTCTTAAAAAGGATTTTGAAGGCTCCAAATTCTTGACACTTACTCAAAACCACCAGGTTTGCTCTCTAGCAAAGAAACTGCCAAATAATTTTGTTCAGCTGCTAGATGGGTCTCCAGTGTCATAGGCAAACACATACTAAAGCCTGTTCTGTTGGGTTACGCTACTGAATGAAACCTAGGGTGACTCAGAAAATGCTTCTCTATTTTTGTTTTATTTGCAGCAATAAATATGTTGTTGCAGATGGATTTAATTTTGTCCTGCTTTTATCTGTTCTGCATACTGTGCATAAGACCATTTTCACACCCATTTTCCTTTGACCACATTATTTTTCTACTGGCTTCTACCCAGTGTACCTGTCTTCACAGTAATAAAAGTTCATCTTCTATCTATGATCCAGCTCAGGCTTTTTTTGTGCTATCTATGATCCAGCTCAGCAAATTTTTGCTGACTAGTAGTTAAGTTTTCAGGCAGGTACTTTCCTAGAGATTTTTCTTTTCTACTTGAAGGCAAACATACAAATCTTTGGTAAGTGAAGGCTTTCCTTTAGGAAAAAGAACAACTCTGTATTGGCAGTGCAGTAGGTATCTGCAGGCTGAGTTGCATCTACTCATTTTTCCCTTTCAAATACTCTTTCATATTGTCATTCCTCTGCTGTTTCATATATTTAGAGTAAGGGGGTTTTTTTATGGCAGATTTCGTAGAATCATGGAATGGTTGGAGTTGGGAGGGATTTAAGGATCATCTGGTTCCAGCGCCCCTGCCACGGGTCAGGATACAGTCCATTAGAGCAGATTGCTCAAAAGCCCATTCCAGGGATAAGGCATCCACGGCTTCTCTATTTGGTTTGGTTTGGGTTTGATTTTGAACACTGAACATTGCTATCAAGTTCTGAATGATAACAAGAAGGTAGAACATACTAACACCAGTTAAAAACTGCTTTTATTCATGTTTTTAATGTGTGCATATGTGCATATCTTTTGTAGCATTATCATATCCAGGAATTTTCTGTTGCCTTTTAAAAATTGAAATTCTCTCTCTCCCCCCCACCACCCCATTGTTCTCTGGCAATTGAACAGGAGGCTGAATTTCAGTCATTAAGAGAAGCTCTCTCCTTTGTATCATTAATTGATGGATATTACAGATTAACAGCAGATGCCCACCATTATCTCTGTAAAGAAGTAGCACCACCATCAGTCCTTGAAAATATCCAAAGCAACTGTCATGGACCAATTTTGTAAGTATTTTTTTAGTTATATAACAATGTGATACTAGTTTTGGAAGACGAGCTTTAGTTGTCTGTCAGCTGTGGTAGGCATCTTAAAATATTTTGTTTATTGCACTTATGTAACATTAAATGCTTTATATTTTTCACTTTGTAAAATGCAGTGCCCTCTTGACATGTTATAAAAATTAAGTGGAAAGATCATTCCTTGATATGGATAGAAATAGTTAGCAAGGCTTGTATAAGAGGAAATTTGTTCTTATTATAATGAATGTTGTTTTATTTCAGCTCTTCTTTCTTGTTAGCCCGTTTCGTAATTAAACCCACCTTTTTCACACACACAAATGTCTTGCTAATTTTAGCTGATTTGTTAGGCAATTTTATTACAGCTTCTTTCATAATGCATGTTGAAAACCGTATCATAAGCTGTGGGGAATATAGTTTTTTTAGCCCCTAACATTTCTCATTGGATAAATAATTGTGATGGTTCATTATTAAAAATTTTTAATATACTGCTCTTTACATAAGCAACCACCCTATATATTGGAAAATAAAGGGCAAAGATATTAAAGAAAGCTGTACAAAAATTGAAAGTTTGATTGTTGTTATGTTAGATATCTGTTAATGTATCAACCTCTGATATTCCTGAATTTTGAAATTATGCAATATTAAACATTTTCTTTTTACTGTAGCATGGACTTTGCTATCAGTAAACTGAAGAAAGCGGGTAATCAGACTGGTTTCTACGTCCTTCGCTGCAGTCCTAAAGATTTTAAAAAGTACTTCCTTACCTTTGCTATAGAGGTTTGTATTCTGTCTTAGTGCCTGTTTAACCTTTGTTGTGATACAACAATGAGCCTGAGATGTTCAGTAAATTATTCTGAATTTTCCCTCCGGAATGTTCGTCTGATGTGTATATTATATAGCTACCTTTGTCAGACCAGCCAACTTCCAGGGTCTTGTGAGAAACATCAGAGTTGGTATGGAATTGCTGAAGCACATACCACATGCCTAGGAGGCCAAGACAGGCCGAGGGAAGAGAGCTTAAGAGTTCAGGAGATAGTGGCGTGGGTCTTGGGACTGTGGTAAATACTTGGGAGATGGAGCAATTCTATGGGTTTTCTATTGTTTTTTAAAGTTTGGAGGTTTTTAGTTGAGTTTTTTCCCTGGGTTTTCCACACACCTCCTCCCCCCTCACAAGTGGGGCTTCATTAGATTGAGTGTACAGCTTTTGATGATCTGAGAGTATCTCCTTCACAGGTTCCTCTGGGTTTGGGTCCTGTCCCCATCCCTCGTGCTGGGCCAGCCATATTATTTGGCAGCTGTTACATGAACACAAATCTCCTGAGTATATTTGGTGTTAGCTAGAGAGAAAGCCACCCTGTAAGTGCATATGGTTGCATGCAGCCAGAGAACCAGATGTACCTCTTCTCTGTGACATTACAGCTGGTGATAATATAATGCTTTAATATTGCTGTTAAATAATTGCATGGTCTTGTTTCAAGAATGGGTTACTCTTTAATTACCTTAGCAGAGCTACCTTTGTGTTTTTAGCTACGGAAGGTAATACATGAATTTTTCTACTGGTGTACAGCAAGCTAATAAGTTTGCTAATACTGTCAGAGATAAGTACATCTCTGAAAATGACCAAGTAATGCTGATGTGTGAATGGAGAAATGTTATGTCCAGTCAATGAAGTATGTTTGATAGGGAATTTTGTAGACAAAGAAATCAGTTCCCGAACAAGCTTAGAGAGGCGAAGCTGAGAGTCAAGCTTGTGAGAGAAGACTACCATTGCCTTTAAGTGACTTTGCCACAACTTTTTTTCCTTTTTCTGAGTCCTGTGCAAGTCATTGGAAGGCTTTTTATATTCAGAAGTTGCTGGAACATTTCGTGCAATATTGAGATACAGGACCACAAAAGCAGTAGTAAGAACTCGGCTTATTTTAAACTACTATGTTTAAAAATGTTTAATGGTATCTCTTCAAGACTCATTGTAAAAATAATTCAGTGCATATTGAAAATCTGTATTAGGAAGTAGTTTCTTAGAACTGTATAGAGATGACAGGAAAGCAGCACTACAGCTGAGATCTCCAAATGCCTGCCAAACAAACATGGAGTGTAAGCATTAGGGCTGTTGCTTCCAACAGAGTTTTGTTTTGATGTAACCCCATGTCAGGATGAATAAGCTTTCATTAATAGCTCTGAAGGATTTTTCCTAGGATCCATTATCTGTTTTCTCAGCTCCATCTTTTCAGATTTCATTAACATTTGTTTTTCTCTAGCATCAACATGCTAGTTCCAGTGATGGGAGTAGAGTCATGTTTTCTCAGAATCCATATTACATAGTGAGAACAAAATAACAAATTATGATCATATTTTCCTGAAGCATCCTTTCATTACTTAGTAGAGTGCTATACATTTAAATAAGGTTTCAAATATTAAATATTAATCAATTTCATTTTTAATGGAAAACTTTCTGCAGCGTGACAGTACTACAGATTATAAGCACTGCTTAATTACGAAGAATGAGAATGGAGAATATAATCTTAGTGGAACCAAGAGGAGTTTTAGTAATCTTAAGGATCTCTTGACCTGTTACCAGACAGAAACTGTCCGTTCAGACAGCATAATTTTCCAGTTCATCAAATGCTGTCCTCCAAAACCAAAAGGTAAGAGAGAGATTATTTCTAAGCAGAGTGTTTTCTGACTTCTAGATTAAAGACTTAAAAATAAGTTAATACTAAATGACTCTGAGGTAGATACATGATACAAAACTGGGAGGAACTGCTGATACCCTTGAAGGCAGGGAGGCCCTTTAAAGAGACCTCAGCAAATTAGAGAATGGGGCAATCACCAACCGTTAGAAGTTTAACAAGGAAAAGTGTCAGATTCTGCATCTGGGATGGGGCAACCCTGGATGTGTGTACAGACTGGGGAACGAGATGCTGGAGGGCAGCGCCGTGGAAAGGGACCTGGTGCTCCCGGTTGATGACAAGTTGAACCTGAGTCAGCAGTGCCCTGGCAGGCAGGAGGGCCAACCCTGTCCTGGGGTTCATCAGGCACAGCATCACCAGCCGGGCAAGGGAGGGGATTGTCCCGCTCTGCTCTGCACTGGGGCAGCCTCACCTCGAGTGCTGGGGACAGTTTTGGGTGTCACAATGTAAGAGAGATATAAAGCTATTGGAGAGTGTCCAAAGGAGGGCCATGAGGACGGTGAAGGGTCTGGAGGGGAAGCCGTATGAGGAGCAGCTGAGGTCACTCGATCTGTTCAGCCTGGAGGAGACTGAGGGCAGACCTCACTGCAGCTACAACTTCCTTGTGAGGGGAAGAGCAGGGGCAGGCACTGATCTCTTCCCTCTGGTGACAGTGACAGGACCCAAGGGAATGGCCTGAAGCTGGGTCAGAGGAGGTTTAGGTTGGGTATCAGGAAAAGTTCCTTCACCCAGAGGGTGGTTGGGCACTGGAACAGCTCCTCAGGGAAGTGGTCACAGCACCAGCCTGAGAGTTCAGGAAGTGTTTGGACAATGCTCTCAGGCACATGGTGTGACTCTTGGGGATGGGCTTGTGCAGGCCAGGAGTTGGACTTGATAATCCTTGTGGGTCCCTTCCAGCCCAGAATACTCTCTGTTTCTGTGATATATTTGTGTGGGTTTTTTTAAATTTCACTGACCTATTTGTTCGTCTTCTTAGTCATAGTTTTCAGTTCTAGTGTCTGCCAAATTTTAATTTGGTGTAAGGTAGTCTTCCAGAAATAATCATGGTAGCCAGTTTCATGATTAGAAGCAAAACTGGTTTCTTCATAGCAGTGGATTGTGTGCAGCAGCATTTCTTCTTCCATGAAGTGTTTTCATGTGTTAAGAAGGAATGAGCTACTAAATGGATTATTTATCGTGGAGAATACTTCCATAGGCAATGGAACCAACAGTGTCAGTGAATTTCTGTCATTGTTGATCTTACCTGTGTTATGCCAAGTCTGCAGTGTGGTTTCAGCTTCTTTTTAACACTGGGAAAATACACATGAAATAGATCTCCTGCCTGAGGATTGGATTTTTCTGGAATTTGCATTTAATTCTTTTGCCTACCTTTGATATTAATATCTATTTCCTTTATGAAACCTTTAAACATCTGCCCTTCTAAGTAGTACTACTTAGAATTAATATTAGTCTTTGTCTCTGTCAGTCCCTATTTAAAGAAAAACTTGTCAGAACAGATTATTTGATATAACTTTTACTTCTCTCAAATGTGATTGAAAATAGCCAATGGATTCAAAACCTTAGAAAAGATGTAACAAGTAAATATGTATGCACATTATAGAGAATAATTTTGTAACATTATTCCATTGAAACCAAAAATTTATATGCATCAAAATGATAAATTATTGAATAAATATAATCATGGATGTGAGCAGATTCCCACAAAGATACACTTTTCAGATTTAATTTTAGTATCAGACCTGCTCTACTTTGTAATACAAAAGAAGGTAATTTACATCCTGTTTTCCATCCTCAATTGTTACTGCAAATACTGCAGCAGTTAAAATGTGAAAGGAGGTAGGAATGTTTTCAGAATGTTTGTCAAAAGTAGGAATACTTAAAAAGCATAAAACTCATGAGCGAACCTAGTTGCTTTTGCTGATTAGAAAATATCAGACTTTGATTTAAATTAAATACTGTGTGGCTTTTTAAATAAACTGATCTCAATGTGATATCTTGTTTGTGTCAAATTAGCAGCCCCTCACTAATAATCCTTCTGAAATGATATTGGTTTAGTTTTATACTTTACAAATTTACTTTGGTTTTCCTTTCCCTCTTTTTTCTCCCAGATAAATCAAATCTCCTAGTCTTCAGAAGCAATAGCGTTTCTGATGTACCTTCATCACCTACACTACAGAGACACAATAATGTCAATCAGATGGTCTTTCACAAAATCCGTAATGAGGACTTGATATTCGTAAGTCCATTAGTTGCTTTTTCCACTGCAGATGTTGGGTTTAATACGCACCAAGTTTTAAAAACCTTAGTATGTTTTTAAAAGAATCTTACCTGAGCTAGGAGATTTTGCTGTCATCTTTCCTTAGAGTTGTGGAAAAAAATTTGTTTTCCAGTAATGCAAATAATTGCTTTTTTATAATTAAAAAGCAGCATTTTGACTGTAATAGCAGTTGTTTGCTTCTAGAGATGTCTAAATAGAGATTTAATGGAATTGCTTCCTCTCTGGTTCTTGCAGCTAGTTATTTTCTGAGGCCCTTGAGTAGTCAATAAAAAACAAGCAAAAATTTAAGATGTTTCTGATGTAGTTGCTTCCTTTCCCTCTCAGCTGAACTCTACAGCCAGCACACCTCTGAAGATTTGCATATGCTTATGGTGTTTTGGTTTTTTTTAAGATATCTTTTAAAACAGGAAGATATTTTTGATTTTTTTTCTGTCTGTATCCTTCCTTCCTTTTAGGAGGAGAGTCTTGGACAGGGCACATTTACTAAGATTTTCAAAGGTGTAAGGAAAGAAGTGGGAGACTATGGCCAGCTCCATCAAACTGAAGTTCTTTTAAAGGTGCTGGATAAAGTGCACAGAAACTACTCTGAGGTTGGTGTGGTTGTTGACTGCTATATAACATTTGTCCATGCTGTGTTGAGCATTGCTTTTCTTCTTTTCTTGAGCATTACCCATTTACTTCATAAATGAGTATTTGTTATATGGTGGAGGGTTGTATGTTGAACCAAGCTCATGCTTGGATTTGTGACACTGGGAGTATGGATTTGAGACTGGTTTTGGGAAGTACACCTATGTACTTTATTTCCCCTGTTCCTGCCATCTGTGAGAGAATTCAGAGCTATCCACTGAGAACTGGAGAACAGTTCATTTATACAATTAAAGTACCAGAGGAGAGGTGGTATGGCCACGGCATTGTTTTAATCAGTAAATTCGTTATTTACAGACAAGGGACCACCACTTATGGAAAAACACTTCCTTGGGGTAGACTGTCTTCAGATTCTCCAGTAAAATCAAATAATCAGAAGTATTTATGTATGAGAAAAGCTTGCCATACATGGATTCACCCCTAATCACTGAGACGTCTCACTTTTTGAGTGAAGCTTTTAGCAGACCTGAAATGCCTTTGTGCAAAAAAATAATGAACTGGTAGTGTAATTGAGCCCAAGACTGTGTATGTGAGAATTTAATTTTAAAGACTTTCACAAGATGTAGTAGTGGTTATTATATGAATGTAATATATACTTGCTTATTATTTATTTGATTATGTAATTTATTCAGATTTCTAATTATCTTGCTATGTTTACAGCAAGCCAAGAGAACCAGTACACTATTTAATGAACTTTTCAGTTATTTAAGATTAATCTATATGAAAATATAAGTTAAGTGTAGGCATACACCTTGGACTACCGAAAAGAATAAAAAAAAAATTATTATTTTGATAACACAGGTAATATATTTATATTCTAAAGTTAAGTATGAATCAGTTACTAAAAGCTCAGAGTATAGAAATAAAAATATAGTCACCTGGAGGAAGATGTTTTCATTTTCACTTTGGTTTGTTGGGTGAATAATCAGTAAACAAGCAAGTGTAAGTGGAGGTGCCGCTGAACGGAATAAAAAATGAAGAAAGAAATAAAAGCAGTTGAAACTTTCCTGACAAAGTTGGAAAAGGTCTTGCAGTAATGGATGAATTACATAATACTTTTTGTCTTTTAACTTAATAATGTGCTACAAAGAAGTAAATTGGAAACTGAAGAGTGCATTATGACAGACTAAATTAGGAAGTGAATAGTGAATGATGAATTTGCTTTCAGTTTACTTTATTTATTTAATTGACACTGAAAAAGAATATTGTTTTTAAAATCTTGAGATACACGTGCCTGCAGAAAAAATGAGATTGTTAACCTATCTGGAATGTGTACTATCAGTTATTTAGAAAAAGAAAATTAGAAAAAACCCTCCACAACCAAAAAACTGAAACAAAAACCAACCGAACAAGAAACAGTTGCCAAACACAAACCAACAACAAACAATATAAAATATGTTACATAGGATCTTTGCAATGAGATGGAAGTTGAAGTATTTTAAAAAACGGTTTTAGTAAATTTATTATAATTTTGGGGCTTTGTTTTCACTGATATATTTTCTTTGTCAATCTCTCCCTCTCCTTCCAAAAAGTCCTTTTTTGAAGCAGCAAGTATGATGAGCCAACTTTCTTACAAACATTTGGTGTTAAATTATGGAGTCTGCGTCTGTGGAGAAGAGAGTAAGTAGAAATTAATTATATTTTTGTACCAATTTTTATATATCTCTCATTAGAGTTTGACATTGCTTTTGCGTAAAACCAGAGAAAAAATAAACAAAACAACGCAAGTTCAACACCAGCTGGACAGCCAATACATGTTCACATTGCAGTAGTATTAGTCTTGGTATCTGAGAACTAGTTAATAGTAAAAACAAAGAAAAGGGAAAACTTGTTTAAAGTACAGTCAGTGTGAATATAACCTCTGTAAATGACTCAGTCATGTCTGTACTATCTGAGATCAGTTTTGCTGTGCCTCTGAAATGAGCTTCTGAAATGCCAGAAAAATTGAAGCCCTACATTGTATCAGCTGTGGTTAGCTAGAAAGGGAGGTACTGTGGTACCCAGCATTTACTGTGATTAGAAACAGACATTGCCACCCTTTTCCACACATGCTGACTTCGTGAGCACAAATACAATTTTGTGAAGTTTGGTTTAGAGGTTCCGTTCTGAAAACATGAGGTCCTGGTAATTCAACAAACACACTACAAAATTTTAGCAGCAGTCAAATCTCTGCATTGTCTGCAAACGTTGAATGTCTTTTCAGTTTAGCTTACTGCTTTGTGACTATGTATTAACAAGATTTTTTAAGAACACCTGAAATACATTTTTACCGTCTTGTAATGAAATCTTAATTTTGGATGGATGTCATATGCTAATGTGTGTTGTCTTAAAATATGCTCTGCTGGATCTCACTTCAACAGTTTTTCCTCTTCATTCAGTCTTTGGGCTGAAATGTCAGTTTGCCCTAAACTCATTTTTTTTTATACAAATTTAGAAATTTGTATGAAAGGAAGCATTTCGTAATAACCGTATGAGCATATTATGTAGGTGGTTACCTTCATTAGGGAGAAAGAATTTCCAAAAGAGACGGTGGATGCTGTAATCATAATTTACGTCTGTAATCAGAAATTACCTCTCTTAGGAGGCTGAAAACGGCACAGCACTATGTTTGGCCAAGAACTTGTGCCAAAACAACCATGTGGGGTTTTTTCTGTTTTATTCATTGTACCACACAGGGGGACTATATATAAAATTCTGGGTAGATCAAGTTTGTAATTGAAAATAAATGGATGAAAGAGGTATATGGTTACTTATTTAGCCTGTAGATCACAGCTGTCCTCTACAAATGGTTCTCTTTCTGAAGGCAGGAGACTTACTACAGTTTAAGGAGAGGCAATTACTAAGAAATAGGAAGAGCAGTTCTTATTGATTCTGTGGTTTACACACTTGATATATAAATTTGATAAAAATTGTCTCACATAATTGAGGGAAAAAAAAAAAAAGAGTTTGCAGTCTGTAACACGAATTTGGTAAAAAATCTGTTTATTTGTTACAGCCAAATATAATACCAGTAGTTTCCAGTGTGAGCATCTTGCAGCTGAGGGCAAGTGTTCAGTCATGTGATTTGAAATTGTTGTGTTGAAAGTGATGAAGACAGCAGTTCCTGTTTCTGGAGTTATTTGCTAGATGGCTGCGTGAGGGCATATGTCATATACATATACACAATTTTAGGGCAAATACTTGTCTGTTTTCAAGAGAAGCATCTTTTGTCAATAAAGCATTGCATTTTTCAGTAAGAATATAGGCTGCAAACAGCTGTGAAGTGAATGACTTGAATGTTATTCAACTTACCATGTTGATAGTGCTGTACACTACTATGCTTCATAAGCAGTTACGTTATTGTGCCTTTCACGTGAGGGTGAATAGATGGTCACTGCATTTTACCTAATCTGTAAAAGATTAAATAACTAAACCTAAAAAATTAAATCTAGTAACTTTGCATTTGAGAAGAAATCAGATGAACTTCCACACCCTGAAGAAGTATAAAGAACATAGAGTATTTGTGGCAGTACTCGGATACCACAGACGTTGAAACTTACAGTTAGATCACCAACAAGGTATCAAAAAAAGAGTAGTACTAGAGTCATGAATCTGTCCTTAAATTTCATTATTTATTGTTGGTTTTAATTGTTACTCTTTTTTTCATTATGAATCAGACATTCTTGTACAAGAATATGTAAAATTTGGATCCTTGGATACATATTTGAAAAAGAACAAAAATACTATCAATATTTTGTGGAAGCTGGAAGTAGCCAAACAGTTGGCATTAGCCATGCATTTTCTGGTAAGTGGTTCAGTTTTGTTACTGGCTAAATTCAAGTGATTCAGACTAATGCATGTAGAAAGGCTGAGCTGTTACCTGGATTCTCGAAACTCTGGAGGGTGTTTGATAATAGGTTGGGCATATACCAGCTATTCGGTAGATAAATAACAGAGGCAGACTTTGTGCAAGATACAAAGTGTAGTTGAATGTTCATTCTTTTTTCATGCTTTATGTTTCAGCGTGAAATATAAACACATTTCCAGTAATGCTTTCCCCCCGCCTCTCCCACAAATCAGTCCTTTCTGGACTTCCCACCTGCAGCTCACGAAGCTGAATATGAACTATTTCCTCGTAGTGTTAACCACTGGGAGGGGAAAACACTGTACTCTTCACTCTTCTAGTGCATTCTTCTTGGGCGTTAGGTCTCAACCTTAGAGTCTTTTTAGTTCAACAGAAAGGCCATTATTCAAGACAGGATATCTAGATAAGTCTTTCCTTTAACAGAATTTAAATGTTCTTGGATTGATATTAAATGGATGGCTGAGTATTCTTCTGAGCTAATGCTTATCAACTTGTTTCAGACTTCAGGTAGATAATGAAAATCAGCTGAAAACTGTAACTTTGAGAGAAATTAGTGAGGTGCCTGAAGTTTGAGCAACTTAATTATTATTTTATCATTATTTTATTTGCTGGTGTTTCCCTCATGCTATACAGTATTTGTTTATAAATATCTCTTCGACAGTAAGACTTCTTTTGTCAGTATGTAAAAGTCTCATTTCTGTTTATAGGAGGATAAAGGCCTTGTTCATGGGAATGTCTGTGCAAAAAACATCTTGCTTATCAGAGAGGAAGACAGGAAGTCTGGAAACCTTCCATTTATAAAGCTAAGTGATCCTGGCATCAGTATTACCGTTTTGCCAAGAGATAGTAAGTCTTTGCATCAGCTTTCTCGTTTATTGCTTCTGACTTGAAAAATAAGTTTGGGGTTGGGGTTTTTTTGTGACCACCATCTAAAATAATTCTTTTATAGTAAGTTCCTTGATCTATCTGTCATCTTATAATTATCTCTACAGTCCTAGCCAAGCAGTTTTAAGTGTATCTTTTTTGTTAGCAAATAAGTACAGGAAATAAATTCTCCATTGTGTGACCTTTTTTTCCCCTGCTCTTCTCATTTCCCACTTCTTTTCATTGGTAGTACTATTGTTATATTATATTGTAAGTGTATAATACAGTCTGTTACCATTGCAGATAGCTGCTGAATTTAGTGTCCTGTAATTGATCAAGTATTTTATGGCTTTCAGGAACTTTCAGAAGTGAAAACAAATGCACTTTTGAAAATGCTGACTGGCAGTTAAAAAGCATCTTCAGTGCATTTCGTGGTGAATACCTGGAGCCACTTGATGGTGTTAAAAATATTGGATTATCATCCACCGTTAAGATTGTTCCAATGCTTTATGAACAGCAAAATTAATTAAATTGAAAGTATGTGCAGGATTGTTATGCTAATAGAATGGAAGTAACCTTACTATTATTTTTGTGGTCTTCCTTTTTTATAAAAACACTTTATACTTGGTACTTTTATAGATGTTTAAAGAAATAATGTATCTAACAGCCTATAATTAATGCAGTGTCATTATTTAAATTCTCTATGTTTTAATGTGAAGCTTACATTATTCTGAGATATAATTTTAAGGAGCTCTAAATCCAAATCAGTACAATCCCATGTTTTAATTTGTTACTACAGTCCGTAGCAACAGCTTAAAAATCAGATAGTGTAAAATTCCTTTTCCTGGTGCCTTTTGCTATGCCATAATATGCCAACCACTAGCAAAGTACTTTTTACTCTTTGATGTCCTGGTTCTCTGTGGTAGGTATTAAGTCTTGGTAACATTGGGGGAAATACAGAAATCAGAGAAAAAATGTAATGTGGAAATTATGTTAAGGCAATTTTATACCTTTAGGCTTATTTTACAATAAAAATAATTGTCCTCCGCTCTGATTCACAAATATTGTTTTTATTTTTGTCCATATTCCATTACTTGATTTTTTAGGTGGGAACAAATACTTGGAAAAGTATTAATAGTACATTACAGAGTGAAATACCTATGTATACTAAAGTAATTTTTACCAAATCAAATATGTTAGGGAATTTTCTCGTTTTATTATTCATCTTAACAAGTTTCCTTTGTGTGATTGCACAGTTCTTCTTGAGAGAATACCATGGGTTCCTCCTGAATGTATTGAGAATCCCAAACAACTGAGCCTAGCTACAGACAAATGGAGTTTTGGTACCACTTTGTGGGAAATCTGCAGTGGAGGAGACAAACCATTGAGTGCACTGGATTCTTCAAGAGTAAGTATTACTGGGTCTGCAGTCATAGCAATTCTTTGAACAGTTCTAATTTAGAATATGTGCTGCTGTAACCACATCAGCGTGTGAAGTGGTGTGACCTGTGACCACTGTAGGAAAAAGACATTTTTGCTTGTAGATAATAATCAGAAGAGATTATTTGAAGTCTGGTTTTATGTTGTTTGTTTTGATTTTTAGGGGTACAAAGTACAGAATTGTCAGTATTACTAGTTTGTTTTTTTATTGCTTTGCTGCAGCAGTGTATCACTTTAAGCAAAAAGTATTCCTAACAGCATGCATGGATTTTAACTGGCATTCTAGTAATTGAACATCTTAAATACAGTATCACTTTGTGTGTTCCAACAATTCTACTATTTTAGATGAACAAAAAATATTAACTTTTATCTCAGGTAGGGGTAGGAGATGGAGGGGAAACATATTCCATAAAAATATTATTTCATATGTATTTGCTTCTTTAGTTGGAAGCAAAAAGAATACTTCACTATGGTAGAAAAATACTGGTAGTGTTATTTGTATAAAGGTGCCGTAACCTTCCCATAAAGCCTGATCTGGTTTCTCAGGTATTTTAATCATTATAATAATCTCCAAGGTTTACCTAGACCTAGCTTATAGATATCTAAGTATTTCAGAAATTGCCCTACATTCTTTTGTAATACTCACAAAGCCTTTCACAACTGTGAGCTCAGCCAACTCACAGGTAAGTAGAATTTTCTGCTGGACCTATCCAGTTGAGGATTTATGAAATTATCAATAAAGGAGACACTATTTTTCTCATCTTCCTCTATCTTCTTACCTTCCACCAGTAACTGGCTGGAAGTTTCTGAACTGATTACTCTAAATTATACCAGCCTTGCTTTTGATGAAAATTGGTCAGATGTACATTTGGCGAGATAACAAGTCTGGGTTTTAACAAGCTAATAATAACAAGCTGTAATCCCTTTCTTCCCTTGTGAGAATGTTAAAGCTGCTGCAACTCTTCATGGTTGTAAAATGTAAAATTACTTACTTGTTTAATTCCAGAAACTACAGTTCTATGAAGATAGGCACCAGCTTCCTGCCCCCAACTGGACGGAACTTGCAAACCTTATAAACAACTGCATGGATTATGAGCCAGATTTCAGGCCTTCTTTTAGAGCAATTATACGTGATTTGAATAGTTTGTTCACTCCAGGTGAGTCTGTGATACAACAGGATCAAAAAGAGTCCTGATTCCTACTGGTTCACTTTCTTTTTAGTATGTTTTTTGCAATACATCGTTGTCGTTGACTGCAAATTACTATATAGAAATAAAGGTGGCTGTCAGTATTCTACTGAACTTGAAGTATGCCGAACAAAAGTAGAACATGCCATGATTTTAATAAGGTTCTTCCTTCTCTTGTTCACTATTCTGTGCCTTCTGCCCCCTTTCTTCCCTTCTTTCTTCTACCTCTCAGATTACGAGCTGTTGACAGAAAGTGATATGTTGCCAAATATGAGAATTGGAGCACTTGGATTTTCTGGTGCTTTTGAAGATCGGGACCCGACACAATTTGAAGAAAGACATCTTAAGTTTTTACAGCAGCTTGGCAAGGTAAGGTGTTTCAAAAATCTGTAATAGTTTAGGAAATAACTATGGTTTTCAGTTGTCTTTTGATGACCCTATATACATTATTTACAGTGAAACTTCTGTTTTAGAAGTTACTAATTTCAGTCATATCTGAGCAACGTGTGCAGTTCCTTCTCGCTCTTTTTTCACTTTCACAGTATCCTTACACAGAAGAAAATTAGCTGACCTCCACAATGAATCCAGTCACACCAAAAGGCTAAAGTATCTTTCAGTAATGCAGAGCTGCCTGATGTAATCTTTATATAGATAGATATATAGATACGTACACACACACTTGATATTCAGTTAACAACACTCTGGAGCAGTCTTACATAGAAGTAGTGGGGTTGGAGGTTTTGTGCATGCATATTCTGTGAAGTCTGAATATACAGTCTCTAAATCTAAAAGGAAGATGTATGTCTTCAAGATACATGTAGGCGTTGAACTTTTTTGCCTTTAGAAATCAGCATTTGGTTACTAGTTTTGTAAGTCATTGCAGCCTGGCTGTGTGAAAGTGTACCTTGACAGCTGACCAAGTGCAGCTGGCAGATCTTCACCAAGCACTATTTTTCTAGAATGGTTCTTTGCTGTTTTAATTGGTTTTTACATGCTGGTTATATATTCCTTTGGCTTCAAGTACTGAAGCAGCCTGAAAGTGAAGTAGCAGAACTTCTTCTGTTCACAGATGATTGGTTGGACTGTGATGGCGTAGAGCAGGGAGAAGAACGGAGTGGTAGGTCATGGCTGCATAAAAGAAGATAAAGACAATATAAATTCAGAAAGAGATGAAAACAGAACATTGAAAGAAATGGGAGAGGAGCCAAAAAGAAACAGAGCAGAATTAAGAACCAAGACAAAGGGATTTATGCAAGTGCAAGAAAAGGATTATGCCAGTGGAAGTGGAAATTTGTGAAAGGAGAGAAAATAGATGGACATCACCCCCTTTCCTTGTCTTTGTTTCCTGTTTCTGTTCTGCTTCCTTTCATGGAATATATTTCTTTTGCAACTGTTACCTATGATCCTGCATTTTTTCTCTTAGGGAAGTTTTGTGGCATTTCACTTAATTAATTAACAGCATCACCTTAATGCTTAGTACAGTGAGCACTGAACAAAAACTACGCTCTACATGAACAAACGTGTACACTAAGAAACAGAAAGAGAGAATGATGTGGACATGTTTTTAATTCCCAAGTGTTTCCATTTGTGACCTAGGGAAATTTTGGCAGTGTTGAAATGTGCCGGTATGACCCACTGCAGGATAATACTGGGGAGGTGGTTGCTGTGAAAAAGCTGCAACATAGCACAGAAGAGCACCTTAGGGACTTTGAAAGAGAAATTGAAATACTTAAATCTCTGCAGCATGATAACATCGTTAAATACAAAGGAGTATGCTACAGTGCAGGTATGTGCTATATTGAATATACCTAAATATGCATACTGAGAAATTCAGAGAGGTAGTGTTTATGACAGTCACTGACCTGTCCTAAATTTACCAGGACTTAGAGAGTACAAAACAAAGGAAGTAGTGTCTGTTGTATACTACATCTCAGTACAAGGTGGATGTTGATTCAGTCACCTCATTGCAGAATTTGCTTAATTTAGAGAAAGTATCATTTTGACTATTTGTCCAGTTTCTTTCTTTTAAAGCAAAAAAGTCTTCCTAGAAAAGTATTTAGGGTTTTCAGTGGGAGAATGCACAATTTTGTAACTGTTCTTGGTTTTTTTCTCAATGTAATATTTCAGCGTGGATGTTACCAATTTTTTGTATAGCCTATACAGTAAAAGAGTATACAGGAAAAAGTTTCAGAAACTGGTCTGTTTGAGTGAATTGATTATGCTATTTAGGATGATGAAGTAAAACATGGGTTTTGCCTCTGCCCAGGATCTTACTGTAAAAAGAATAATCTTCAGTTCCAAATCAGGCTGTTTTGAAAGATGGTAAAATTGGTGACAAGTCAATATCACTTGCCATTCTGAATTTCATCTGACAACACATACAGAGTTCTACTTTGCCTTAGCAATAGTAGCTGAAGTATTGATGAGATGATGTTGATTAGTGATATATTAATTTATGAAGCATATGCACATTGTTGTTGAGTTTGAATAAGTGGCATAGTAAGTTAATTAATATATGAAAAATTGCGTAGTGAGATATAGATCATAAATTAATATTTTTGTATTAAGTCTATTTTGTATTACGGCAATTGATAGATGTTTTAAAATACTTATATTTAAAAACTTGTCTTTGGAAAATTACAGAAAAAATTACATTTGCATTTTTCATTATTGTTGTAAAAGGACGTAGGAATCTAAGATTAATTATGGAATACTTACCATATGGAAGTTTACGAGATTATCTGCAGAAGCACAAGGAGAGGCTGGACCACAAGAAGCTTTTGCTGTATGCATCTCAGATATGCAAGGTAGGACATTTCAAATTATATACATCTTTCAACAAAACAACTGGTTGTTTTGGTGTATCTGTTACAATGCTGTTGGGCTGCTAGCACCACATAACCCTAAAAAAAGGTAGCAATATATATTCATGTAGGCAAGAGCTGGAAAAACTTCTGAGTATGGTAATATAGGATGCTCAGACTGGCCTATCTGCTGACTGAGGCAGAATATACTCTCTTTTGTCACTAAGGCAACCTGAAATGGAATATTGTAGGAGTTGATATACTCACTCAGGCAACCTGTTCGTGACATTGTATAACTAAATTTTCAGAACGTTGACATTCCACTATAAAAACACCATTACAGCCTGTATATGTTTAAACAATTTACTTTAAACTGTAAGTAAGAGCAGAGATATCTGTATGCAGAGCTAGAGGCTGTAGAAGTGCCCAAACCTGTAATAAATTATTTGGTACTGAGCATAATTTATATAATCCTGAAAAGCAGCACAAACATCTGATCTTTCTTGTGGTATCTCGTTTTCCTTAGAAAGAGGGCTTATGCCTTCCCTAGTTTTATTCTGTAATTATGCTTTAGATATAAGAAACTAGAGACACCTAAGATTTCATTGCATGTTTAGAAGTTTGGGAAAAGAAAAGAAAAGAAAATGGGGGTGAAGGGGAGAGAGACAAAAATAAAAAATACAACCATACCCCCTCAAGGCATGCACCAGAAATATTTTTAAATTTCTTTTCCCAGTACCTACTTCAAAGACACAGAAACAGTAGGTTACATAAGATTACAGAATCACAGAATCAACTAGGCTGGAAAAGACCTTTGAGATCGAGTCTAACCTACGACCGAACACCACCTTGTCAACCAGACCATGGCACTGAGTGCCACATCATCTTTCCTTAAACCCCTCCAGAGACGGTGACTCCCCCACATCCCCAGGCAGCCCATTCCAGTGCCCAAACACCCCTTTTGTGAAGAAATGCCTCCTAATGTCCGACCTGAACCTCCCCTGGTGCAGCTTGAGACTGTGTCCTCTTGTCCTGTCACTGCTTGCCTCGGAAAAGAGCTCAACCCCCACCTGGCTACAACCTCCTTTCAGGGAGCTGTAGAGAGTGAAAAGGTCACACCTGAGCCTCCTCTTCTGCAGGCTAAGCAACCCCGGCTCCCTCAGCTGCTCCTCATAGGATTTGTGCTCCAGAACCTTAACCAACCTTGTTGCCCTCCTCTGGACATGCTCCAGCATCTCAGTGTTCTTCCTAAATTGAGGGGCCCAGAACTGGACACAGCACTCAAGGTGTGGCCTCACCAGTGCTGAGTACAGGGGGACAATCCCTGCCCTGGTCCTGCTGGCCACACTGTTGCTGGTACGGGCCAGGATGCCATTGGCCTTCTTGGCCATCTGGGCACTTCTGGCTCATGTTCAGCTGCTGTCACCAGCACCCCCAGGTCCTTTTCTCCCTGGCCACTGTCCAGCCACTCTGTCCCCAGCCTGGAGCGCTGCCTGGGGTTGTTGTGGCCAAAGTGCAGGCACTTGGTCTTGTTAAACCTCATACTGCTGGATTCAGCCCATGGATCCAGCCTGTGCAGGTCCTTCTGCAGAGCCCTCCTACCCTCCAGCAGATCAACACTCCCCTCCACCTTGGTGTTGTCCGTGAATTTACTGAGGGTACATTTGATCCCCTCATCCAGTTCATCAGTGAAGACATTAAACAGAACTGGGCCCAACACAGATTCCTGGGGGACATGACTAGTGACCAGCCACCTACTCGATGCAGCACCATTCACCACTCTCTGGGCCCGGCCATCCAGACAGTTGTTAACCCAGTGAAGGGTGCACTTGCCCAAGCCATGGGCTTGCCAGCCTTTCCAGAAGAGTGCTGTGGGAGACGGTGCCAAAGGCTTTGCTGAAGTCCAGGTAGACAACATCCACAGCCTTCCCCTCACCCACCAGGCAGGTCACCTGGTCATAAGAGGAGATCGGGTTGGTCAGGCAGGACCTGCCCTTCCTAAACCCGTGCTGGCTGGGTCTGAGCCCTTGGCTGTCCTGTAGATGCTGTGTGATGACACCCAAGATGGTCTGTCCATAACCTTGCTGGGCACCGAGCTGAGCCTGACAGGCCTGTAGTTTCCCAGATCCTTCTTCCAGCCCTTCTTGTGGATGGGTGTCACACTGGCCAGCTTCCAGTCATCTGAGACGTCCCCAGTGAGCCAGGACTGATGATAAATTATGGAGAGTGGCTTGGCAAGCTCTTCTGTCAGCTTCCTCATCACCCTAGGATGGATGAGGATATTTTTCAGGATATGTTGCTACAGATATTCTTATGTCTGGTAATTGTGCCCTGCCACATTAAGATCCTAAGACTTAGCTTCTGCAATATCAAGAGAAGAGGTCTGACAAAAATCAGGGGAGAGTCTCTGCCAGAGCCAAGATCTTCTCCTGACATTCAGACTTTCACATTGTGAAAAGAGCTTGCTGGTTCCCTGCTTGAAACTGGACTAACCTTTTAGCTGCTGAACCTGTTGCATGTACAGAGGAATGCTGCACCTGTAACAGCTTATTGCACCTGTTTGTGTGCTTCACTGAAGCACAGCAGTGTGGGTAGTCTCCATGAGAAGCTCCTTGGTGGGCAAGCAGTGTGGAATGTGGGAAAACAAAAAATGTTAGCAAGTGTCAGTCTTTTTGCAGAGAGAAAGGATTGAACATATGACCAACAACTTCAGAGGGTTGAAGAGCTCTCTGATCTGTCTGCAAAACAAGAAGTCATTATCCAGTAACAGGCCTAAGAAATTATCTCATACTTATTTCTCCAACAAAATTACTGTTATTATGCTGGTAAGTCACTATAAACAATCTTTGTTCAAGCAGAGACCTGGAAGAGTCTCTGCTTGAACAAAGCACTGTCTATGAGGGTGGTGACTGACTCTTTCATAGAAGAAAGATAAAGCATGGATTTTTGAACACACAAAGGCTGCAGCCACTTAGATGTTTTATTCTGTGTCCATCTCAGCCTGTGACCTCAAGGTGACCTTGTGCACTCTCATAAGAATCTGCGAAGCATGTAGAAGTCCTCAGGCTTTCATTCAAAGCTTGGTGAAATAACAGTGGCAACATGTCTCAGGACCCTGGTCTGAGGTATCCGTTGGGAGGACTGGAAGGCGGATTTTGGCCTTTGCTGGCTGTGCAAATATGGCAGATATCTTTGGGAAAGGAACTGTATTCAGAAACTACAAAGCAAAAAGGATCTTAGTGTGATGTACATACACATATATAAAAGAACTTCCAAAATATTACAGGTCTTCAGGATGGTGAGAAATCAAAGTAGCAGATAAGATGATTCGTTCCTAAGTACCAAGCACCAGCCAAGAGAAAGGGAGCTAAAATATGCAGTCTGCAGATACTTAAGTGGTAAAACATCCTGCTTTGATAATGACAAACCATGGGGACAAACAGTATGAAAATGTGGGAAATCTGTGTAGAACTTGCTCTTAAAGAAATATCTTCACTTCTAAGGAAAGCAAAATCTTAAGTTACAGTGTATGTGCCTTGCTTTGGAGTGTTGTTGCTGTACCTGACCTGCAAAATAGATTGCTTTAAGATTTCACTCTTATCTGCGCCATTCTGTTACTCCAAAACAATTTAATTATAAACAGTGAGTACCTGATATTGTGAAAATGGAATCTGAATGCTTTTTCTTCATTTAGCTGATCATGTTTCGCTTTTCAGCTGGTTTTGCATTTCTTACAATACTTGCTCTTTCAGCATCTCACATCTCTTTTTTCTGCTGTGCATTTCTGTCACTCTGTAATCTTGGGGAGTTTTGGTCAAAAACTTTTCTACCTCTGCCTTGCTGCTCTCCTCTGAAGCATATGAGAGAAATGAAGGCATGTCCATACCTGAGGGTTAAGATGAATGTGTTTGGTTGTTTGCTGTGTTTTGGTTCCTTGCTACTATACTGGGAAAAGGGTTTCTTTCTCTTAATGTTGTAAGTGTTTCAGGTGTCCTTGCTGGAGAACCCAGTTTTAAAGACAGAAACATTTGAAATCACATTTAAACTCTTTTATTAGACTAGTGCCACAGGATTATGATATCCACTTAGAATTTGCATGATTTCAATTAAAGATCTGTTTTAGAATTGGGCTTTTCCAGGCTAACAGAAAAGTTACTATCATCAAACTTTAGGGCTGTTTTCAGAATGGTACATTGTAGTAAGAAAAAGCTGTAGCATTTTCATAGGGTAGTTGTGCCAGAAGCACAGAAGACTCACTTTGAAGATGTTAGGTTTGGTATTTATGGCAGTGGATAATCTGGCAGTGAGGAATGGGGCATTTTTGAACAGTTTTGGAGTGGGCTGTGGGTGAACAGCGATGCCACCCAGCGGTGCTGGGAGGTACTAGAATCTGAGAGAAAGATTGCACTTCGTAGCCAAACTCGGAGGTTTCTCACATTAAAAAAAAAAAAAAAAATTAGAGAAGTAAGCCTTTTGGCATGAATACTATAACGTTGATTTTCAGAACTTTTGAGATCACCAATGCTATTAGTGTAGTTTAACTTTTCTGTTGTGTTGAAAGGGTGATATGCTTTCTTATAAAACTATGAAACTGACAACATGCTTTGTGACTCCTTTCACGTATAAGTTGGGTATCTCTTGAAATTTTGCAGCATCACTTTCAGTCCTCCATTTTTTGCTGTCTAAGCAGGACTTTCTTGTTTTAGTAATGCCACTATACACACTGGCTTCTTCTAAATTTCATTGTTAATGAAAATAATTAGGTGCATTGGTAAGAAGGGATCATCAGCAACAAAAGACAATGTGGCTTCAGACCAGTGTTGCTACAGCAATCTGTGAAAATATAACAATAAGCAGAACTGTGTTGGTGAATAATGGTCTGTACAAAAGAGAAACAAGGCACACAGTTGGGAATACAGTCAGAGAATAGTTGTCAAATTCAAGGAATCATAATACAAAGTTTCGTGGAAGCAATCAGGAAAGAAGATGCAGAAAATGAAGAAAAAAGTGTAAATGAAATGGATAGGTTGGACAGTCTTCTCATGTGCTCTGGATTGTGTAGCTTAGCCCAAATTTTGTTTTCCTTCTGCATATACCAGCAAACTGCATTTGGGCACAGAAAGGAGCTGTAAAGTTTATCTAGCTACATAATCAAAAAATACTTGGCTCAGACTATCTCCCTCCAGGTAAGGGAAGTCCCTGAGCTTGGAAAAATTAACTCCTCAGAGAAGACAAACCTGGTTTTGATTTTAACTTTGAGGTTAATTCATCCTCTTAGGGAAAGTACAGCCATGTAATGGTAAAAATAACTCCTTTCCTGTTCTGTCTGTAACCTCTACACCTAGGGCATGGAGTATCTGGGGACAAAAAGATATGTTCACCGGGATTTAGCAACAAGAAATATCTTGGTGGAAAATGAGAACAGAGTTAAAATTGGAGATTTTGGACTGACGAAAGTCTTGCCACAAGACAAAGAATACTACAAAGTGAAAGAACCTGGTGAAAGTCCTATTTTTTGGTAAGTCTTCTTTTGGTATGTGAAATCATGGCATGTTTTCAGTTTTTGTAATTTCATCCAATTCATTTTGCAATTTGTTGTGGAATTCTTAGTTGCAAGCTCCTCATCAGTTTTCCAGCACTATGAAAGTCACATGCATGATATTTCACTTCACAGAGCAGCATCTACTTTCCAACATATTTAAAAAAAAAAAAAAACCAGAAAAACGCAAACCAAAACCCTAAAAGGTACTTATTTAAAGAAAACGGTATCCAACAGAAAACATACTCAGAGATAAAGGAAATCTAAAATGGCCTATTCCTCTGGATGCTTTCAGAATTTTAGGCCTTCTAGTTCCCTAAACACTGGACATTCATGTCTTCCAGCTGAGATCTGTTGGATAGACCCCAAAAGAAAATGCCATTCCATACATGTGATTTTAGACTGTATTTTAATTCTGACTCAGGCACTGTTTACCTAAAGAATAAATGATACAAAATGGCATCTTAGGGGATGTTACTGGAGATGTACGGTTTAATGCCAGAAGTGCCTGCAACACAGTTCAAGGCTCGCTGAAAGTGGTGGAAGGCTACAATTGTCTTTCTTTGTAGGTCTTACCGCATCAAATTCTTGTTTACTTGCACTACAGATAAAAAATATATCTACAATCTTGTTGGAAAAAGATCAAACTTGGTTATAGTTATCACTTTGTTTGTTTAAGGTCGATTTGGTTTTCAAAACCAATTAACTATTATTAA
The DNA here is from genome assembly GCA_013399195.1 of Dicrurus megarhynchus. NCBI lineage: Eukaryota > Metazoa > Chordata > Aves > Passeriformes > Dicruridae > Dicrurus > Dicrurus megarhynchus. Next base: position 95,332 of record VXAD01000751.1, read on the forward strand.
ATGAATAGTTACTAATTGAAGGTACTGAAAGGAAATGCGAACATGCTAATATCTATGAATAAAGAATACTTACTTGTGAAAAAAAAATCTGTCTTACTAAAACAAATATATTCAAAATCAAATTTAAACATGTTACGGAGAGCAATTTTCTTTGTACTGTGTGCTGCAGGTACGCTCCAGAATCTCTGACAGAAAGCAAATTTTCTGTGGCCTCAGATGTGTGGAGCTTTGGTGTGGTCTTGTATGAACTCTTCACCTATATTGACAAAAGCAAAAGCCCACCAGCTGTAAGTATAGTTAATGATTCTCAGAGAATTTGTTTGTTTATTTAAATTTTCTAAAATATACAGATTGTCGTGTACCTCAATAGGTTGATATTTACTGATCCTTTTCTGGAGATACCTTAGTGTTTATAAGACAACATCCAATCTGAAGCAGTAACTGAAAGGTACTGGTATCAAGGTATAAGAAGAAAAGAAGATCTGAAAATTATTTCATGGTCTGTGCATACCTTATACATCCTGTAACTTCTGCTTGGAAAAGATTTTAAAATCTCTTATTATAGGTTGTTCTTTCCCATCCTTCGTGGAGAGTTATCCCAGATGCAGCCATTCCATTGCATGACATTTATTTTTAATGCTGTTCCAAATTTAAGGTTGAGCCAAACAAATACATATAAATTAAGCTAACTTAAACAAGGTACCTTAAAGGTATTTTATGTTAGCAGAACCCAAGTTAGTGAGTTAGTGGAGCTCAAGAAAGAAAAGGAGTGGCTTTTTGTAGACTGTTGGCAGGTGTCTTTAAACACAAATTTACAGTGGGTGAAGAAAGATAGTGTTAGCAGTTCTCCACTTGAAAATAAGGTACATGATCTTACTTACGCCTAGCAGTTCTCCATGGGCATAATAAAGGAGAGTTGAGGCTTCTGTATTTACTGGAGCTGGCCTTACCCTTGGGCAGAGGCTCAGTCCTGGCAAATGTGGTTTTGAGGGCTGAATAGTGATGATAGGCAAAAATGCACTTGGAGGATACCTCTGCACTGGCCTCAGTGGACCTCTTAGTATTCCATACAATGAGCTATCAGAGGTGTCAGGGGAGAACTCAGGACAGCTCTTCCAGCATAAGAACATGAATGTTGCAGACACCTAGAGTCCTTCAGAAGGATTATGAAATGAAAAGTGATAGAGTAAGTTACGGGCTCAGGTGGACTATTCTTTGAATGAATCAATTCTACATGTGCATTCACCACTTCATCAGGTTGGTTATGCTATTGGTATGTATCAAGAAAAGGTAGTTTGTTAAAATTAACCAAAGTGGTCTGTTCAACTCTTGTAGTCTTTGTAATTATACATTGTTTTCACAGCTTGGCCATTTGCACATTCAACCAACAGGTGTTTCACACTTCCATGTCAAGGATCATTAAAGAAATTTTGTAGCATTGGAGGAAAAATAATTCAATTATGTTGGGCTTGGAAATTTATTTCAGTTAGTAGCACATTTTCATTTACTTTTGATGTCTGGCAGTCTGAGTGAGGTTTTAATCTGCTTTTTAGGCTATTTTGGGTTTTTGGACAGCAAGGTTTATCTAAGTCATTTTTGCTGGCTTTAGTTATAATGCTTTTTCTGCCATGTAGTTACTGATTAGTCCTGCTAACTGTTTTTTTATATATGAGCATGATAATATCTGTTTTCTATTTGGCATTTTTCGAAGTATTAAATTGTTTCAATGTTTCAGAGAGCTCTTTAGAATCACCTGTAAGTTTTATCCTTCTAAAACTAATTAATCACAGAAGCATAGAATGTTATGGATTGGAAGGGACCTTACAGATCATCTCGTCCCAATCCCCCCTGCCATGGGCAGGGACACCTCCCACTAAACCAGGTTACTCAGAGTTCTGTCCAGCCTGGCCTTGAACACTTCCAGGGAGGGGGCAGCCACAGCTTCTCTGGCCAACCTGTTCCAGTGCCTCACTGTGGCTCTGGCCCAGTTGGCCTTGGCACACATGTGAAATAGGTTCAGCGCTTTTGCCCAGAAACTCAGTCAGAGGCCGCAAGCTGCTGTGCAGAGGTTGTTTATTCTAATGTTATCTATAGCTGCGGTGCCCTGAAAAGCCACAGGTCCACCCAGCAGCCGAAGTACCCTGGTTCTGCCCCCTTGATGGGCGTCCTGTAATTTATATACCCTGTTACAAACCCAACCAGAGGACAGTACGTGTCTTTATTTATAACTTTATACCAATTAATTCTAACCTGTTCTAGACATGCAATTTCCTGTCTTATCTCTATTCTACCAATGAATCTGTGCCCCTGTCACCAAGAATATGGTGGACAGTGAAGAAGAAGAAGGAGAAGGTGACCACACCCTTTAGACTCCATCTTAACCCCCCTGTACATGTTCTACCCCCATGTACATNTTCTCTGGACTTGCTCCATGTTCCTCCTGTGCTGGGACCCCAGAGCTGGATGCAGCACTGCAGGTGGGGTCTCACCAGAGCAGAGCAGAGCAGAGGGACAGAATCCCCTCCCTGGCCCTGCTGCCCACGCTGCTTTGGATGCAGCCCAGGACCCCTTTGGCTTTCTGGGCTGCCAGTGCACATTGCCAGCTCATGTTCAGTTTTCATCAACCATCGTCTCCAAGTCCTTCTCCACAGGGCTGCTCTCAATCAGCAGCTGCTCTCAATCACTTTCCCTCCCAGCCTGTAGGTGTGTCTGGGATTGCCATGACCCAGGTGTAGAACCTTGTTGAACGTCATGAGGTTTGCACGAGCCCAGCTCTCAAGCCTGTCCAGGCCCCTCTGGATGGCATTCCTTCCCTGCAGTGTGTCAGCTGCACCAGACAGGCTCTTGTCAGCGAACGTGCTGAGGGTGCACTCAATCCCACTGTCCACGTCACCTACGAAGGTGTTGAACAGTGCTGGCCCCAGTACTGACCCCTGAGGGACACCACTTGTCACTGCTCTCCCCGTGGACAGTGAGCCATTGACCACAACTCTGAGTGCAGCCATCCAGCCTGTTCTTTATCCACTGAGTCACCTATACATCAAACCCATGTCTCTCCCATTTAGGGACAAGGATGTCATGTGGGACAGTGTCAAACACTTTGCATAAGTCCAGGTGGCTCCATCACAGAAGGTCACCAGAGTTTCTCTGGCAAAAATTTTTGTCCTTAGTAAAGCCGTTCTGTCTGTTTCCAGTCACTTCTTTGTTTTCCATATGCCTTAGCATAGTGTGCAGGAGAATTGGCTCCATGATCTTGCTTGGCAGAGGTGAGAATGATTAGCTTGTAGTTCAGTGTGTCTTCCACTTTCCCCTTTTTAAAAATCAGGGTTATATTTTTCTTTTTTCAGTCATCACAAACTTCACCTTAACAACTTCATCTGCCAGCTCCCTCAGGACCCTACAGACTTCTGCACGTTCAGGTTCCATAGATGGTTGTGAACCTGACCCTCTTCTACAGTGGGCTTAGGATCTTCATTCTCTCAGTCCCTCCATCTGCCTTTCTCAGCTTGGGCAGCGTGCCTGGAGCACTTGCCATTAAGGACTGAGGCATAGAAGTAATTGAAAACCTCAGCCTCCTCTTTATCCAGGGTAGCCAGATCATCAGATGATGATCAATATTTTTAAAGGTGTTTCACTTAGTGATTTAAATTGTGTATGTATCACTCAGTTTAATTCTATTCTATGTTATTATTCCATTCTACACACAGAAAAATTTGTAATTATTGATATATTCTCTGAACATGTAATTTATATTTTCATCATTGTTATGTACTATTCTATTAATTCTTCTTACTCTTAGAAAGAATTTTTGCTTGGTAAAAATATTGTAGCATCTTTTTTTCCTCTAAAGATCATATATTACTGTTGGCCTTTTGTTTCAGGAATTCATGCGCATGATTGGCAATGATAAACAAGGGCAAATGATTGTCTTTCATTTGATAGAGCTGTTGAAGAATAATGGACGATTGCCGAGGCCAGATGGATGCCCTGATGAGGTGAAGTACTGTGTTAAAATATTACTATATATTCATATAATATATGAAAGGTGCTCAGGGTGAGTACCTGGTAAATGCAAAACTTGTATTTTGTTCTGCTTGGTTCACTAAAGTATTTTTTCAAGTGGAATGGCTATGCTGTTATTTTACTGGTTTCATGATGAGTATAATCATATTTCTTTTCTGATTCTTTAGCTTGTACTCCCTCAGGAGCCCAGAATGTAGTCTTGCTAAATATATGAAGTGGGACTATTATGACTGACTGCTGTACTTAGGCACTCACACTTCTATTTCAAAAAGATATATGTATTAAGGCAACACTATTAGTATATAGAACTTGTTCCATCTAAGTCCCATGTGGAAATTCTCATTCAAAGCTGTTAACTATGGATGCTTTTGAAATCTGTAATATTTAGCAAAAATATCTTAATAGCTACCTAAGGATTTTCACATTTAATTGCACGATTTAGAGAGCTTCTTATCTTGATTATTGCCTTTCTGTCACTGTTCCCTTCTCAAGTATGGAAAGCCCATGTTTATCATGTATATTATTCACTGTCAAGCATTTTCAACTCTCAGACTGTAGGCATAGTTAAGTATATGAATACAGATTTGTATTCATGTTCTTTGTAGATACTGAAGGATAGCTGTAATGCTGTCCCCAGAGCACACAAATTAATTCAGTGTTCTTTTTGTTTTACTTATACACCAGATGCTTTAAAAAGTATTTCTTACCAGTTCTAAGTCTTGGTAGTTTTCTGTTCTTCAGAGCAGGGTGCACAAAGTCAGGTTCGGTCAAACTGGTCTGGTAGGGCTGTGTAGGTGAATCAGTAGTGAAAAAAAAAGGAAGTAAAATAGTTATGGGTTGGTTTTTTTATATATATGTAATTTCCAGCTCAGATTAATTGCTGCATCCCTGCAAAGTCAAGCACACTTGGCAGTAAGTCAAGAGATAATCCATTCAAAATTGGCGGAAGAGAAAACATCAGGGTCAAGTGTTCTAATAGAGATGAGAACAAATGGTACAAGTGAGGCAGGAAGCCACAGGGGAAGAAAAAATGTATAGAGAATGAAAATAGAAGTTTTTGAAGAACCTTTCTTGCATTTTATGTACCAGTACAGCAACTGTTGAATTGCAAAGGTTTGGCTTTTTGTAGGTAACCTGAATGTCATATGTATAAGATAATACATAATCTGTGTTACTGAAACTGTATCTTAACTAACCCAAAGGTTTCAATGGCTGACATTTCTCCAACTATGAAAGCAAGGTGGAAATGTCTCTGTGTCAGAAACTGTATTCATCCCCTTTTGATCCTGAAAGGCCAGTCATCACAGATAATAAATCTTCCAGACACCTGTAGTTTACAGCACTTTATCTTGCAGCTTACAAGCTGCTCGAGACTTGGTTGTAAAGCAGCTTGGTCAATGCAGGTGTTTCAAATTTTTTGAAAGATAAGAAACAGTTTCTACTTTTTTTCCTGGTAGCTGTACGGATTGCTCTTAAGCAACCTGTGAAAAACTGTTAAAAGTATGAGAAATTGGTAGTAACAATCTGGATTGAATTAATGAGAAGAGTACAGGTGAAGAGCTTGGCAAATTGTATGAGACCAGTTATCAGGTACTCTCTGGGCAAAAGGAAGACTGTTTCTGTGTAACTGTTATAGGGGAAATATATTTCAAAGTGGGTTTAGTTTGCACAGTAATTTTTTTTTTGCTTATTTCTGATTATATATGAAGAATAATTAAGAATTTAATATATAAATGTGGAGAAGTGTATGTTAACTTTGCAGGGGAAGCCTTATTAAGAATTACTGTTCTTGTAAATCTGGTTTCTGATCCTACTGGTGTTTGTCATGTCTTTTTTTTTTAACTTAAAAAAAAAAGCAAGCAAAAATATAAAAACATAGCAAAATAACATAAGTCTTGTAAAAGTTTCAAAAAACAGCTGAGTGAATTTTCATGCTAACTTTAAAAAAATTGTCTTTTATAATAAGAGCTTTTGCAGAGCCACCTATCCTCAGTTCTTGCTGTCACTGGGATCAAGCAGATGAACTGAAGGGTATAGCAAGAGTTTAGGCACACTCTTTTGCAGCTGTTGTTTGGAAGCATGAAGCTAATCTGGATGTTCTTTCGACCAGTTCAAAGTAAATATGTGTGGTATCTGTTTACCTACTACCGATTTTCTTTTTTTCTTCTCCAGATTTATGCTATCATGAAGGAATGCTGGAACAATAACGTTGCCCAGCGCCCCACCTTTAGGGATCTTGCTCAGCGAGTGGATCATATAAGGGATAACATGGGTGGATGAGAAAACTGTCCCTCCTTCAGAGGATGAGTTGGAATGCAGAACGAAATTTACTTGGTCAGCTGTGTATATTTGACATATGTACATGTGCACACATCTTATCCTTGCTGGAAGTAAAATCTGTGTGGCAAATACCTTATCTCAATCTGACTACTGAGGAATCCTGCTAGGGCTTTTTTATCAGGATATATTTGTTACTATGAGAACATGCTGAAATTCTCAGTAGGGAAAGAAGCTATTTTTCTAAATTAAATAGTGGGTAGTCATTCAGCAACACCATTATTTGCCTTACTTGGCAATACAAAAAAGAGGTGACTTAAAATGTCATGAAACTAAGAGATAAAAAACCAGTGTATTTCCTTGTTGAAATGGAAATGCCCAGAAAAGACTTCTACAAATACTTCTACACTGAGTGTATAGTGACTTGGCACCCTGTTCTGTGTGTTGCACAAAGACTTTTGTCTGTAAATACAGTTTCATGATTTTTTTTCATTGTTGATGCAGAACTGGCTTCTCTGTGTAATGAAACAGAAGTGGTTCAATGTGCCTGTCTGAATCAGTTATCAGCCAGCAGTATATCCAAAGAGATGTAATAGGCTGTGTGGTGTACTGTAAGTATTTTGAGGGAAAGGGAGCAAATTGGGGGAGACAGAAAATTTACTAATCCATGCGAAAATTATAATTTAAAAAGGAAAAAGCAAAGATGTTATCCTTTTCTTCTTACTGTTCCTTTCCCTTGTTGAGTATTAGATTGCCTTTATAGAATTGAAGATACAGTGATAACACATAGAAGTGAATTCATTTTACGCAAGGCAGTGTCTTCAGTTTAAATAAGGAAAAGCTAAACATAACTGCTTATAAATGCTGCTCATTTTTTCTTTCCATCTTTGTAGTTTTCATGCAGCCATAAGTATATCTATGAATGGAAACTTTCAAAGCAGGATTAAAAATCTAGAAAATGCCCTCACTTTCACAATTCCTCACTTCACTGTTAAGATGATCATCTTAATATCTTCCTTCCAGCACAGAAAAAGAATGCTTACAACTCAGTGGCTGATATGGCCAGTCACAACCACATCAGCCTGTTCTGTATTGAAGTGGCCCAAGCCTGTTTCTTTCTGTGGTAATACCCAACATGAGACTATTTGGAAGGAGGAGTTACAAGTGCAATTGCTCCGCACTCAGCGGAGGGCAAGGACATGTTAACAGATTCCAGTTACTGAGAACTGGAAGGAGATAAGAGCTACCTGAATGCTGTATAGTTCAGCTTTTGAAATAAGTAACAAAAATTTTTGGACAAGAGAATGCTTCGGTTTTGCCTTGAGGCATAAAACTTGGGGATAATCTCATATCTCAAAGTAGTATAATTGCAGGGTTTGTTTATTTTTAGTTCAAATAATCTTGTTTGTTTGTTTGTTTTTACTTAAGCATTATTGTTTGCAAAGTAAAATGCTTGTTCTTCTTGGACTTCTGCTGAGAGAAGTTCAGTTAAGGGGATATACAGCTTGGCAAACTGACCTGACATCCAGATTTATATTTAAAATGAAGTGCTCATTTTTAAAATTTGTGGCAGTGAGTTAGTGAAAGAGAGGTTACTTTCGCTGTGGGGCCTCCTTAAAATTTGTGGTTTACCTCCATCTTATCAGAGGTTGAAGAACCTCAACTTTTAAAAAAAAAATTTAAAAAAAATCCTTACTTAGTGTAACATAGTGCCAGTATAGCAGTATTTTGTACCACTGTGATGTTTCTCTCCCACAATCACTCCTACAAAATTACTATTTTATAGTATGAGAGAGTGCTAAATAGGGAGAGCAGCATCAGCCTTCTCTCTGCCCATTGCATTTAGAACTATTTCTGCTAGTGTTCTTTCCACCAAGCATTTGCATAGATGATTTTTCAAACTAATTTCACAGTCAGTTTTTAAGCTGCAAAGAACTTCGAAGTGCTTTGTTCAACTTAACATGTTTTCTCAATTTGTATACATTTCTTTGAGGATTTGAAACTTCGTGCAAAAAATGTCTTTGCATTTGTAGTCTCAGTTATGTGTACGTGTTTTTTGTAACAAAGGAGATAAAGCTTTAAAGCATCGAGACAGCATTTTAGCTGGATAACATATGCAGGAATTATGTAAAATTTGCAGTGTATGACACTCAATAGCTCACTGGTTTCGAATATGTAGTAGACTAAACATAATTTATGTAAAAATCTCAGGGAAGTTTGTGTAATGCAATGAAGAAATCTTCCAGTCTGCTAATTTTTCAAGTGAATTAAAGGTCTTTTTCTTGTTCTACTACATTATGACTAATTACATAGTCTATTTGATTGCATAAATGTAGTGGTGAACTCAAGGATGATTTTTAAGTGTCTTGTGGAGTTGGTTTTTTTTTTTTTTACTTTAATTATACACCATTTTTAGAGAAAGCCATATCTTTACACTGCAGTGTAATTGTGTGCTGTTGGTCAGAGACAGTCTTTTTTAACAACCAGAGGCCTGTGCAGAGGGCTTAATCATTTCGGATAAATGTTCTTAGCTGGAAGAATAGGACCAAGTAGTGCTTAGGACTTGGGGGATGTATAGTCATCTGCAGTGTTGATATTTAGGTCCCAGAGCAGACCCAGTGGCTTTCTCAAAAAGCTGTTGAGGATGTAAATGTAGTGAATTTGCTTAATTTGCTACTGCCAAAAAAAAAAACCCACCACCACCAAAAAACCAAAAAACACTGTATTTTGTATTTTCAAAGCTTTCAGATCTGCAGTAGCATTGGTAATGTCATATTTTTACATAGCCTTTGTATTAGTAGACTAAGTACTTTGTTTTAGAAACTGTCTTCAGTTGGCATTGCATTTGTCATGCTTTAGTGTAATCATTATGCACTTCAAAAATGCTGTTTGGTTTTGTTGGTAGAAAAAGTGCTGGTTTATGTATACATGACTGCTACTACAATGTAGGATTAAAATATTAACTACTGCTTTGCACTTATATTTGAAGTGAAAGAATTTTTTATAAGTGCACATATCTTCTAGAATCTCTGCAATCAAGTATTGTGTTGTGTAGTATTGGTTTGTTGTCTATCAGTATAAATATGTTAAGTTTCAAAGTTAGTTTTAAAATATATTCCAAACAGTATTCCACAAAGTTGCAACAGTCATGTAGTAAGCCAGAGGAGAAATGAATTTTCAGGAGAAGAAACCCGTGTTCTTGTCAAGTCCTAGTACTGGTTAAAAGCTTCCATAGTTGAGATAATTGTTGCTTAATGTACTGATGAATACAACTGTGAAAATGCATACAAAAATTATATTTTTTCCCCCAAAATTAAATTTTTAATTGTTGCATTTAGTTGAGATGTTGACCAGCTGCCTTGAACTGTATGGGAAAAGATGTTACTGTATTAATTATGAAGAAATGTAACTCTTGCGTAATGAAAGCAAGTTTTCAGGAATGTAGGATCACGAACACCTACAGGATAGAGTTCTGAGAGCAAAAGTAGAGGTGTAGAAAAACAAGACTGAAGGAAGAAGGATGATTTTCAGCACGGGAGAAGCTTTCTGAAATGTGAAATGCACAATGAATTATGAAAAACTGATGTCTACTGAAAATGCCATACCATGACAAATATGTGCTAATATATTTCTAAACTGTGTATTGTCTGCCTTAATTCTAAAATATTCACAGACACATAATCTGGCTGAAAAAATTTCAAGAATTAGTATACCAAAAGAAACTTCTAAATGTTGTGCCATGCCAGACAACAATTCTGAAGAGGTGTTTGACTAAGAAGTTTTTTTTCTGAATTTTTCTTTTTGAATAAGAGGTTTACAGTACTTTATATTAAAGTAGAAAAAGTCCCTTGGTGGTAGGGAGCAGAGAGGAGAAGATATCTGCTACTTATGATTGAAATGTAAACATCTGAACACATGGTTTATTGAAGAGAACATGAAAGGACTATTTTTAGAAAACTGTGTAATCCATACCTGAAACTTAACTGTGTGTTTCTTTGCGTTTGGATAGTGAAAATAAAATAACTGAATACAATGAATGACATATGCCTGCCAGCATTTTCTTCTGCACACTACCTAAAATTTGTTACTGGTGTTAAATCACTGCTGAAGGCAGCAGTTCTGTTTGATGAGGTAGAACACAGCACATAAAACTTCCTAACCTTCCTAGAAGAGCCATATGAAGCGTTTATCCTCTGGAAGAAATTTAGATGTATCAAAGTAAAGGTGTTACCTAAGCAATGAGACCGGGAGTTTTTAATCTCTTTTTTTATGCAGGTTTTCACTAAGCAAATAAATGTGAAATGAAGAAGTACTTCCTTTTGTTCTCAGTATTTAAAGAGATGCAAGTCTGTAAGACAGAGATGGCTTACACCACCTTACATTTCTTAAATGTGTTAGAAATTGGAATGTCTTGATTTGCATTACTTTGTCATCTTTCCATTTGACTTTCCTTAACTTTACAGGAAAATTACCTCCACTTTTAATGAAAATTACCACCATTTACCTTGAACAGAGTTGAATGCTCTTACTAAATACACAACTGGACCCTCAGTATTACCCACCAAGTGCATGTGGGTCCTTGAGCAAAACCAGTCACACAGATGAGTTTGCCTTTGCTTGAGGCAGGACTAATCCAGACAGTCTTCCCTAACACATTCCCCGTATGGACCATGGAGCTTTATTTCTTTCTACAGTACCTGGAGGTTTTGATTGGGCAGGGCCAGCTCAATTGGTAGAGCCTCTACTATTAACTATCCAGGGGGCCTTAGCTAAATGTAGATCCCAGTGTTTGAAGGTTCCACTACCCATTGCTTTCAAGGCGGTTTTTAACTGCCCATTGTACCACTCAGTTTTCCCAGAGGTTGGTGCATGACAGGAATATGATACACCCACTCAACACTTCTGGCCCAGGTGTCCCTGAGGTTGTTTTTGAAATGAGTCCTGTTGTCCAAATCAGTTCTTTCTGGGCTGCTATGTCCAGGCAGGACTTGCTTTTCAAGGCCCAAGATGGTGTTCAGGTGGTGGCATGAGGCACAGGATACCTCTCCAGCCATTCAGTGGCTGTCTCCACCATCGTAAGCACGTAGCGCTTGCCTTGGCAGGTTTGTGTGAGGGCAATGTAATCAATCTGCCAGGTCTCCCCATTTTTTTCTTTTGACCATTGTCCACCATACCACAGGGGTTTACCCACTTGGTCTGCTGGGTTGCAGCATGCATTTCACAGTGTCCTGGTTAGAGAGAAAGGAGATGGAGTTTTTAGTGCTCTGTGGGTGTGACGACATGGTTTATTGCGTACCACACACATATTGATGGGGATATGGTTTCAGCAGGAGAAGCCAAGGATCAGAAAGAAGGAGAAGTGTGCCATCTTGGCCCTCTCTAGCCAAGAAGGTGTCGGGATCAGCCTGGTGGATTCAGCCCCCCTCTGTTACCCCCGGTCCCTTCTCTGTTCCTTTGAGCCCAGTGGAGTGAACACCTCTGTCTCTGGCAGAGTGGAAGCAGCCGCGCAGAGCCCAGAACCCCGGCTGAGCAAGGCCAAGTGGCACTGGTGTTGGAGTCAGGCACATGGGACAAAGCTAAGCCAGGGGAACAGTGCCAAACACAGTTGAGCTCAGCAGTCCAGAAAAAAAACCTCAGAAATGAGCAGTGCAACACAAATGTTCTATCTTCCAAGTTTGTATTGTCCCAGCTCTTCGTTGTTTTCAGACTGGTGGAGGGAGAGGACATTAAGCCATGGGAGCTTTGTGCACCATATTGCCTTTGGGCACTATCTTTGTGAAGTGTTTTTTTTGTTGGCAGCAGTGAACACCCTTTTGTGTATTAGGTCTTCCTTGGAAAAATATCTTTCCCTCCCATTTGACAGAAGTCACCTCCAGAGGCTGAGAGTTTCTGTCCTCTTCCCAATCCCCTTGTCATTGCCCACATTCTGTGACAGGGATCCCAGTTGCTTGGCTTCACTACCATCTGGTTTCATATCATGGGCTGCAATATCCCAGCATTGGAGCAAATGGGTCAACAGGGACTCTCCTGACTGGTGGCTGAAATCTTTTCCTGTATCTCACAGCTCACCCAGGGATGGAGATTGGGTAATTATCTCTGGCCCTGCCTCTTCCTCCAGTGGTGCAGTAACACAGAAAAAGCCCAAGGTAGCTCTGAGGAGGGACCCTGAACAAAGTAATCCCTGTGCTTTTATACCTTCATAGTCAGTCCAGTAAAGGTCTCGCTCTTCATCTGACTCCTCAGCTGGAGGCTGCTGCGTCCAGGCTGGCTCCTGTGTATCTCTGAGTGACCTAGTCACTGCCATGGAAAAGAACTATATCATGACCAGGACTGGTGCTTTTTTTTTTTTTCTTGAAGCTCAAGTCACTGTGATTTAATGAGATTTGAGTTTAGAATAGGTACACAGCTCTGATCATCATTAGATTTTTTTTTTTAACAGATTGTCTCCTGATCAATACTGATTTTTAGCTTCCAATATGACTTTTCTGTGTGGCCCGGAACTCTGCAAACTCAAACCTACCTCGCTGACAAATTTTGACATAGATGCTGTTGCCTGTGTAAATTTTTGGACAAGGTTGGAGCCACATGAAGAAAAAAGCTTTTGTGTACTTGAAGGTAGGTTCACAAAGCTGCAATTACTAAGGATCTGCCAAAAGGAGAGTCAGAGGGAGAGAGCAAGAACTTGGTAAGGTGTCCTTCCTCATATAAATTTTGAAAAGACTGACAGGAATTGCAGCATAGTCTAAAAATCCTTGAAAAGAGGACATGTAGACATTAAAGGATGAGGTTCCAATGGAAAAAAAAAAAGTGCTCTCCAAAGTGAGTGTATCTCTTTGAAGATAGGCACACTCCACACTTCTAAGAGTCAATGCAGACAAGCAGCTGAGTGGACAGGCAGGAAGGTGTACCTACACAGTCTTCAGTGCTGGGCTGGAAACCATCTAAGTTTCCAAAAGCAAAGCTGAGAATGCTTGTCTTCCGTCAGGTTAGTAAAGGCCGAACCAAGGTAAAAAGTTTAAGTACATTAGACTTACATCTAGCAAACAAATTGTGGCTGAATGCTGGACAACTGGAACAATAGAGAAGACTGTGCCTTTTTCCATGGCCTATTCAGTTTCTGAGCCCTCTCATTTAGATACACAGAGTTCTCTGTCTCATGCAGCACTCAGTGAGAGTGGGAGAGACCTCAGAGAACTAGAGCTGAGAGACTTAAGATGAATGTTGGGAATGCAGGAAATTGAGAAGGTGTGAAAAGAACCAGGATTTCCTCTGCAATGGAAGTACAGCCATACTGCTGCAAACCTTAAGAGGTTCTGAAAAGGTGCCTTGCTGTTCGAGTAACTTGGCCCACACTGTTCCCTGTATCAGGGCTGGAAGGATCTGTGGGATGAAGATGCCTCAAACCAGGAAGATGTCCTAGCTGTTACCAGTCCATTGTAGAGCACACCAGCCACTCATGTTACTGAGAAGCTCCAAGGCCAACAGCTACCACATGTCAGCAGGACAGGAATTTTGACTTGCCTGTTGAAATAAGTGGCTGCTTCTCAAAAGCTCTGCACAAGACTGCTGGGGTCAGCATGGCACTGCATGGGAGCCCTCAGCCCACTGCTGTGATGTCAAACAAAAAAGGGTCAGGAGGAAAAGCTGTATTGTCACACTGTTGCTGCATGGGGAACGCCTCACCTCTCCATGCAGGGACAAAAAGATGCAAAATTACACAGACAGAGAAGCATTTCAACTGTGGCCTTTGGTGTCAGGACTAACTGCTGCTGAGCTCAATGACTTCTGCAGTACCAGAAGCATATGGTCACAGGCAAACTACACTAGGTTGTTGACACAGGAGAAAACTTCAGTAAATGAACCACTGAGTAATGATACTGGGAGAGCTGAAACCATCGGGATCCCGTTCTGATTCAGAGGCACTTTGCTTTCAACTTCTTGGACAAAACAGCTCCTGATGAGGCACTCCTCAGTGCCAGAAGGGATGCATCCCTTGCTGGCTGAGATCTCATGGAAACTGGAAGGACCTGCAGAGTCTCAGGTCAAACACTACAGTCCAGGGAGACAATCCAGACAAGGCAAAGCAGCATGTCTGTCTGTGGGCTGTTCGCTGCCTTATTTTGAAGGGCACTACCCAGGAGTTTTCAAAGCACAAAGGTTGGCAGCCAAATTTTGATTCTCATCTCACTTTCTGTGCTTAAAAGATACACTACATCACTCAGCTGTGTTAACAATGATGTGCTCTTGAAAAATCATAGAGATACATCACTCTAAGGTTAAAACATGAGAGTAGGCTGCAGCTGAGGAACATTTAGCAATTCAAATCAAGTGTGGGAAACTTCCAGGAAAAACATACGTAGCAGGAAGCTTAGATGAAGAAAAATAATCTGATGCAGAAGCTAGAGAATTTACTTCCCTTCCCATTAGTGCTGGTTCTCTAGAGTTTGTAGGTCAGAAAACAGTAAGTGACAAGCACACTGTTACAGTGCAGTATCTAATAACACAAAGCAGGTGGCACAAAGCAGTCTAACAGTCAAGTAACTCTGTTGGAACTGAAATCCAGGGAAAGGAGCCAACAGCTCAGGTGTTTGTTCCCAAGATACATGAAAGCTGTGTGATAATAGAATTAATTCCAGGTGTGGCGGCAGTGTGGCATAAATGAGGAAAGGACTCCCTTTCAGCTAATTGCTGATACAGGTGAGTGACTGCAGAGCAGCAGATGGGATACGAATCTACCCAGGTTCCACTCTGCTGAGTAGGAAAGGAGTTGTCATTTTCTACTGAGTCTCTACTCCCTGCTGAGTAGGAAAGACAGTAGTCTCAGAAACTTCCTAAAACTCAGAGTGCTAACTCTAGGTCTGTCTCCAGCTTTGCCAGAAGGCAAAAATAAACGTTAATGCTTTTCCTGCCTGTAAGTGGAGGCTAAAAAAGAAAAAAATGGATAGCACATCTCCAGTAACTCATGAATCTAGATGTTTTTCTCTATGGTTTAAACAACTGGCAAAATAAAGAACTGGCCAAACGGGACTAGAGTTAGGAGGGAGATGTGTCTTCCAGGTCTCTGGGGTTTTCTGTACTGTTCTCTGTAGCACATTTAGCATTGTATCTATGGTCAAACTTGCATATCATCACTACTTGAGGCATTGGGCTCTAGCTATACCACAATCAACACATTGCGTAATTGCATTACGAGTTCATTCAGATTTAAAACAAGGCAATAGCAGGGAACAGAGCTGGGAAACCTGTTATTACATACTGCTGTGAAGTATCCCCATGTCTTTGGGCATTGTTCTAAGAGCTCATAGTCAGACCTGAATCAGACTACACCCCTAGTGAAAAAAATTCCCCAAAACATCCAGAAAACACTCATGCAGATACAAATGGCAGTGCTAATATGGGAATGTGCAGGTATACCACTTTCTATTCATGAACTCAAAACAGCTGTTCAGAAGATGGCTCACACATCTTAATAGATTATCCAGAAATTGGACACTTCCTGTGCAGTAAGACTTTATCAACAGGACTGTAAGGAATTTCTGTAAGCAGCAAGTTGCTAAAACAACGTTTTCCTCAATACTTAATTTCTCTGTGAAAGAAATGGGGGAAAAAACCTCAACTTTTTCCTTGTAAAAAAGTGTATCTTTCTGAAGGGTTGTGATGATAAGCAGAATGTGTTGCCTTAAACTGCTGCCCTCATGTTTATGCTGCTGGGTACATGCGGTAGCACTCCCCAAGGCATTTTCAGCTGAGACAGTGTCCTTTTGCTCTGCTACTGGATCAATACCCAACTCAACCATTATTTTACCTTTTGAGCTGTCTGCTCCAAAGCATGTTTGCTTCAAAGCGTGTTTGCTTTCCCTACCTAATAGTCAGACACCTCATTTTACATAAAAGGCTTGTTTCTGGTCTTAAAAAAAAGTACCTCTGGACACCGAGTAATGTGAGCAGTAAGCACATGGCATCCTCTAGACTTGTTCCAATCAAGTGACACATAATTGTCACCTTTGGCTACATTGCAAAGAAACCATTAGAAAATACAGCCTAGTGTCACAGAAAACCTTCAGTTTTTGAAAACTCAGCTTGCAAAAAGAAAAAAATAAGAGAGAATAAAAGAGAAAAAGGAAAGGAAAGGAAAGGAAAGGAAAGGAAGAAGAAAAAAACCTTTGCACTCTGTAATATGTGCACAGATACTTTCTTACTCTAAAATACAGAATTTCTGTCTGTGCCATCTCTCTGTGCCATGGCTTACCTGCTAAAGTTGTTACAGACTATGACGAGGCCTATTAAGAAACCAAATGAAAACACAAATTTCACCTTTTCTCTAGGTTGACTCATACCTCTGAGAAAAGCCTGTTCATATCAGATAAAGACTGATCTATTTATAATCCCATCTCAGCCTGAAACAGTTCTGCTCAAACATTGTTTCCACTTACACTATTTATAGTTTTACCAATGGGTTACATCTTAACCCAGCAAATTAAACTCCAGATTGTTCCATTCAAGGTTTAAAGTCACAAATTTAAGGTTTTTAGTGCATCTTTGTTTCACTCAAGCCTGCTATAAACATATTCACCTTTTCCAATACTCCTTTGCAAAAGCTTGGGGGACAGTTTTCTAGCAAAATGAATGCATACAAGATAATTTTCAGTTTCTTCCTGCATGGAATTTTCACAATGTAGTTTTTCTTAGGGATTCTATGTACCTCTTATTCCTCACCTTACTAGTGAGGAACTTTTGGAGTAATCTTAACTCCAAAAGTTCTTGATGCTGCTCAAAAATAAGGAATACTTCCCCTCAAACTCCTCCTGTAATCTTCTAGAAATCCTAACCTAAACTAGGAGTCTCCAAACCAAAACTGTGTGTGAGGAGAAGTTGCTGGAAGCCAGGCTATAGACATTTAGCTAACCTGTTGCGAAAACAAACCCACCCCAAACTATAGCAGAATGTCACACAGTTGCTTTTTCTGATCAGAGTGGCAAAACCCGTCTTACGGTCACCACAACGAAGACCCTTAAGGAGACGACTCATTTCTTCATAAATACTGTAACAAGGACAGAAGAGATGGTTCTTTTCATGTGGAAGATAACAACATTCCTAGTGAATGTTCATTCTGCCCAATCTCTACTGAATAAAAGTGATATCTGAAAAAAAAATAAAAAGGATTGATAGATGCCTAATTGCTGCAATAACAATAATATCTTAAGAAAAGGAATAAAGAAATGATGCGATAATTGCAGGCAGCAGTAGTCCAACCATGGAACACTTGTCAAAAGACAATCTGAAGAACAAAGCCTAAAGAACAAATCTGAAGTAGTGTAGACCAGCACACTTTAAAAACACACAGAAAGATGTCTGAGTGTCTGTACAGTGTTACTTGATGTACATCCAGCACGCTCACTCAGCAGTAGTAGGGAAAAAATGGAGAAGTGAAGTAAACAGGGAATAACTGAAGTCTTAATGCTCTAACTATTTAAGCCTATCCATGAGTATAAAAAAAATATTCAGGCTGCAAGTGCTGTGTTGTGGTAAAGTTTCTATAAAGATAACACTGCATAAAACCAATTCTGCAATTACAAGGAAATGGAAAACTTGTGTACAAAATAATCAGCAAGCTGAGTCAGTGTTAAGTGGGGTTTCAGTTGGCAAGATATTCTTTCTGTACAGCTTTGTACCATGAATGCCATTTTCAGTATTATTGGATATTACAAGGAAGCTGGAGCGGGACTCTTCATTAGAAACTTAGTAACAGTAGAAGTAAGGGGTTCACACTGAATGACGGAGAATTTAGGTTAGACATTGTGGAAGAAATTGTTCCCTGTGGGGGTGGTGAGGCACTGGCACAGGTTGCTCAGAGAGGCTGTGGATGCCCCATCCTGGGCAGTGTTAAGGCCAGGTTGGATGGGCCTCTGAAGAACCTCATCAAGTGGAAGGTGTGCCTGCCTATGTCAGGGGGGATGGAACTAGGTGATCTTTAGGGTCCCTTCCAACACAAGCCATTCTATGATTCTTTTGACAGAGGAAGAATAATTTGACAACACTTAATATAATTACATTTTAATGAAATATTGAAGTTCTTCTTAAAGTGTTACAAAGATATAATACATTCGTAATGTAAGTGTAAAGGCTCAACATTAAAATGAAAAGACTTAGTAAAAAATATAGATTAGAAGTTACTGCAGCAAAACAAACTAATTGCAATTACACTTATGTTTTGTTTGTTTTGTTGTTTTTGGGGTTTTTTTTAAAGAAAACCAGCTATATTGACTGGCACATATAGACAAGATAAAATACAGCAAGAGTTTTCTTCCTCTATGAAGTATTCAATCAAGTAGTACTGCAACAAACACTGATTTCATGCATAAGTGTAGAGAGGATTTTAAACTCTGCATATAGTACTAATTTCAGCTTTTGTACAGCCCCATTTGCAACACATTCCTGCCAAACCCAGAGACTCCCGTTTTCTTCTGGGATACCTGGCCCAAAGGTAGCTGCTTGATTCCACAGGATTTGCATTTCCTGTTCCTCCCCTGTCCTTCTGAACAGCTTCCTCTACCTGACGAACTAGTTTTTTAAAGTCACCTGCCACAGGTACATATTCATTATAGTAATTTAAACTATACAAGTCCTTAAATGTCTCCCATCCAAGAAATGGGCTGCTTCTCTGCAGCTGCTCCACTTCAGGATCCAAAACTGATTGCAGTTTGAAGCTTCCCAGGAGTTTGTTACTTGCTGTTTGTGCAGAATCTGTTTAAAGAGAAGACTTTTTTAAGTTCAGACAGTAGGACCATGAAAAGGAATACACAGCTCCAAGAAATAGCAACAAAACCCACTCAGTTAGTAAAATGTGAAACACTATTACGTAGGAGAATTGTCAGTACTTCAGAGTCTCCACACCGTGACTTACTAGTAGTTTACTTTCAGCAGAATCTATGTTTTAAAGTCTATACCTCCTGCTAGACATGCAGAGTACACAGAAACAACTGCAACTAAACTAAAGGCATCCTATCAATAACTGCAGTAATTTTCCACAGAGACAGAATTTTGTTGTAGACATGTATCCAGAAACACCACAGAGCTACGTCATTGTCTGATGAATTAGATCAGACCCCTCCTCTCCTGTGCACAATCACACAAACTAGCATCATGTGAAGAACTAATGTAGGAAGGACTAAATAAGCAAAGATTGCATGTAAACTGATTCTTAGATTGCATTTTTCTGTAGCTATTTTTAACCGATGCTTTCCACTCATTTCTCAAGGCATATCAGAGGCTTGCAGAATTTCCTTATGACATGCTTCATTTCACTGACTAAAGTGTTCTCAAAAATCTAGCTCTACTTCCTTTCTCCTTACAGCATTTCTCTTGATTTTACTTCTGCAAGGCAAGTGGCATTGCTTTCTTCAGCTAATGTGAAGAAAAGCAGCTTCTTCAGTTCTTATTTTAAAAACAATACAAAATAAGTCTTTGTCTTGTGATCTTAATGTTGTTAATATGGTTAATTTTTTGTTTCAGAAAGCTGAAAGAACATGAGAACATCCAGTGAATTTTATATTTACTTTAATATGACTAATTAATATATAGAACCTAATTTTCAGATAGAAGAGCTGCCTGAGTATGTGCAAAAATAAAAGTAGCTGTAGCTACTTTATTAAGTAGACAGTGACTGCTATTTAATAGCCTTTTGGGGTGGAGAAGACTTTTAGTTAGACATCATGCAGCACAGTGGGGGCTCCTTAGTGACTGCTGTTCTCAGAAGCTGCTGTTAATAAAAAGGAAAGCAAAATTTTCTTGGAAGGAACATAATCCCCACAGAGGCTGTATATAAGTAATTTGTTATAATTACAAAGTTTATTTTTATCTTTTACTCATCCTTTCGGGGGGGAAAAAAAGGCAAAAAATTCCCAGAAAACCGAGAATACTGGCTTCATTAGCTGCCTGAAGTCTTAGGTTATTTCACTGAGTGTTTAATCAGAAAAAAATATTCTCTTCCATTGCACGTTTTAGCCATAATTCCAACTTTTGTCCTTGTTAAAAACGTTATTTTTCACTATTCAAAATATCAACATAAATTAGAGTCATCACTTAAAATTATTGTTACGTTACCGCAGTTTGAGAACATAGCCCAAAAGACATCTACTTAAATTTCCTAATATATCGAGCTTGGGACACGCGACAGTAAAACTATGAGGAATATTTTACCCAATAACTGTTACACCATAAAGCAGTTCTTGCTGTGTCAATTGTAACCTGAAGCCCCAGAGAGTCCATCCTCCAAAGTGCCCACTCTTTGATGCAGAGCAGCCTAAGAGAGTGATAACATCGCGCGCGATTCCACGTCCATGGCGGTCCCGCACATCCCGGGAGCTCTGACGGGCAGCGTGGCGTCGGAGCTCCCGGCCGGGAGGGAAACCCCGGCCGGCAGGGACCCCACTTCGTTCCGCTGCCCGAGGAATTACCGAGCCTTGGGAAGGGAGAGAAGCCATAGCGACAGGCATTCCCCACCGCTCCCCAGGGCGCATCGGACCTCCCCACAGGGCCAGGAGAGGGGAGAAGTGTGATTTTGTGGGATTTCATAGTAGAAGCTCCTCTGCCACCCGCAGCCCTGCGCAGCCGCGCGGTATCTCCAAACTTGACCGAAAACTTTGCGGGTTATCCCGGCAAATGACGCCCCAGCGCCTGCCGTCCCTTTCCCTCTGAATCTGAGGGCGTCCTTCCAGAAGTCTCGGAAACGCCAGCTAGGATCTAGAGGGAAAGCGAGAGAGGGATTGGGACCTTCCCTCCGCGGCTCAAGGGAAGGAGGAGCGAGAGGCGCCGCGGGGCGCTCGCCCTTCCCCGTTCCCTCCCATTCTCTCCATCCCTCCTGGCAGGCCGTCGCTCGGCAGCGAGCGAAGCGCCCCGACAGCCGCCTGTCCTTCGGCCCCGCTCCTGGGACACTCACCGGCCGCGG
>VXAD01000751.1:116922-274554 GCA_013399195.1 Dicrurus megarhynchus
TGCGGGCGGCGCTGAGTCACCGCCCCGGCCCCGGCCCCGGCCCCGAGCCCCCTCCCCTTCCCCGGTGCCGCGGCTGTCGTCTCTCGCCGGGCGGTCCCTGTGCCTGAAACAGCCGTCCAGGAGCCCTGGGGCAGTGCCTTCCCCTCTTGCTGCCCTTGCTAGCTGTCGCCGCTCTTCACGCCGCCGTGAGGGTGTACCTCACCTTTGGCCCCCTCCTCGGGCTCCCGGCTGCCCCCCTACCCGGAGACACGCTCTTTTTCCTCCGCAGGGTCTGCGTCTCAGCTTTTCCTGTTTGTGGCCAGGTAGCAGTGCCGATGCCCTTTCGAATTGCTTTGAAAATGTGAAAAATCTTAATCTCGACGGTTTTTTCCCTTGCAGGTCTAGAATCTCCATAACTACCTCTTTGTCCTAAAAATGTTGGCTGACATAAAAAGACAGAAACAAGTAAAATAAATGCACTTTCATAGAAGTACTTCAGCTGTGATACTTGAAGGGGGGTTTCAAAGCCTGGATTCCTCTCAGGTTTGCTGTACTGGAGGCCTGCGTTCAGTGGCAGCCATAGGCATCCAAGCGTCAAGAGATGTCCTGGCTCCAGCGTGGGCATCCCTAGGGTTGTGGAGCTCCACACCTGTGTGTCTCACCAGCAGGACCCAGCAGGCTCTTGCTGACAAGGGTGGTGGTCTTTGGACTCCAGGCAGAACTATGCACTCTGTGAAAGTGAACTTTACTTCTGGATTTGTTTGTTGGTTTGTGAGTTTGTTTTTTTTCCCCAGCAAAATAGGACAAGAAGTGGCTGCTGTCACCTTTTCCAAAAAATCATACTGTGGAGAACCAGAAAAGTTTATCTCTCTTAAAATACTTTGAAGCTGTTGTCTGTAGATCCTTTTGCACGAGGGCTATGCTTTCAATCCCTTGAGTATTGCTGGCATATAAAAAAACCCCCTCAAAACTCAATCTAGAAGGAGAGCACAGAGAAGATGTACATCTACAGACTAGTGTACAAAGGTGAATGATTCGCTTGTGCTGGCAGAGAAGTCATAGACTCCAGTCCCCTCTTCAAGGAGGACTTAAGTGTTTTACACTGAGCTGGATCTAGCACAAGACCATGGAGGGCTAAAATAGTGAGAAAAGTTGTTGTGTTTTAATGCCAGCCAGCCACTAAGCCCCATACAGCCACTCACTCATTTCCCAATTAGTATAATTGGAGAGAGACTTAGAAAAGTGAGAAAAGTCATGGCAGTTTAATAGGGAAAGCAAAAGCTGCACACAAAAGCAAAGCAAAACAGGAATTGGTTCAGTGCTTCCTGTGGGCAGGCAGGTGTTCAGCCATCTTGGGAAGACAAATGCCATCACTCCAAATGTACCCTCCTTTCTCCTTCTTCCTTACCGCTCCCCCCCACACTTTATATACCAGCATGATATCCCTTTGGTCTTTTGGGTCACCTGTCCTGGCTGTATCTCCTCCCAAGCACCCCAGTCCCCTCACCAGTGTACCAGTACCAAAAGCAGAAAAGGCCGTGGCTCTTATCTGCTCAGCAATAACAAAACCATCTCTCTGTTATCAACCCTGAGTTCAGGACAAATCCAAAACACAGCCCAATATCAGCCACTGTGAAGAAAATTAACTCTAACCCAGCCAAAACCTCCTGGTTTTGAACAAGTTTTCTTTTTGGTCCAGTCTTAAGTGTTTTAGACCGTTGTACCTCTTCAACAGTAGGCACCAGGTTGCTAGGATGTTGCTAGGATACAGTCTGTAGAAGTGGAGGCTGCTAATCTGAAATTCCTGAACAACAAAACCTTGATCTGTTCCTCCCTGAGCTGAAGTCTTACCTACTGTACTGTTATAGAAGTTGTGCAGGGGTAATTACAACTTGCATTTTGAGAGCAGCACCTTGATTTTGTCAGTCTCATGGACTTTTTCTGAAAATACCATCACATCAGGTGGACTTCTGCATGGACTCCAAGTAGTCTTTTAGACAAGGGATTTGTTTTCAGTGACTGAATAGATGTAGTAATGTAAAAAAGCACTACCAGGACAAGGCAAGAAGGAAAGTACCTCCTGAGCTGGCAGTGAGTAGAAAAACTACTATTCAAAACAAAACATGCAGAAGAAGATCAATAATATAAATGTAACAAACCTGAAGTAATGATATAACTTCTGTTTGTTTTATAAAGAAAAAAAGACAGCAGCAGAGCAAAGAAATTGATTTCCGTTCATGATCTGTAGGATGTTTCAAGGCAAGTACATCCAGTGTACTGGCTCAATGCAAGTATTTTGTATCTTTTAATTTCTAAAAAAAAAGGTAAAGATAATTGTACTATTTCTCTCCTTGCACTAAATTATTAATCTGTTCAGCAATAGCAAAGTTTATAGAAGGTAAAGGAGGTTTCATGAAAACTGGTGGCTAAATAAAAAAGATATCATTTAACAATATCACAGTAGCCTTGAATACCTTTGAATTAAAGTCTTATTCCCATGACTCCCAAATGCCAGACATAGAAAATCAGCAGTAAGACAAAAACTTACTGATTTCCTTAGACATTTTCCAGAGACTTCATTTCAAATTCATGGAATTCACTGCTGCAAGGACAACTTAGTTTTTGAAAGCTGTCCAAACATGAATTTAAAATATATCTTCAGTTTGCTTAGTACTATACAAGATTCTACAACAAATGGGAAATACCACTGCATCAATGTGATTGGTGACCAAGTGCCAGCATTACCCAGCTACCTTCATTAGGGAATTGTGCTGTTTAGAAAACAGCTCAATCTTAAGAAAGCTCATAATTAAAAAGTTAAGAAATCCATGCATT
This sequence comes from Dicrurus megarhynchus, assembly GCA_013399195.1. NCBI lineage: Eukaryota > Metazoa > Chordata > Aves > Passeriformes > Dicruridae > Dicrurus > Dicrurus megarhynchus. Next base: position 119,737 of record VXAD01000751.1, read on the forward strand.
TTTGCATAATGAAATCCAAGGCTGATTAAGCAAATAAATAATAATGCAGAAACAATCTTGTTGGTATATATCGACAAAAATACTTTCCCCTTCTTTTAAAAGCAGTGACATGCAGTTAGTAATAAAATAACTTCAAAGCATGCAGGAAGCTGTGATTTTCAACATTCCTTATTGTAAGGAAGGGGACTCCCCAAACTGACTTTGCTTGTTTCTCCTCAATATTCATGTATCCTATCACAACCAGATAAACAAGAGTGAGGGGGAGGCACTTGTGGCTTGCAGGTGGCTTGCACTTCCTTGGGTTCTGTAAATGAGACATATCCATAATTAGAACATAATCAGCTTAATTTTGACATCCGAATCATTGACTGACTTCTTCTCACTTTTCCAGAATAATCCTGCTTCAAATGATACTGAATCAGGATATATGGCTATCAGCCATTATAACAAGAAAAACCCAACAGGATTAAGGTGACAAGAGTAGTGCCTTCGGGCCAGAACAAGCTCCCCCTGAAGTTGCTCTCCTCTTTTTCCCCAGTGATTCCTGGAAGCAAAGACAGTTGTTGTGATATATTAAAGTAAGTCTAGCAGCTGAGGCCAGTTGAGCACAAATGACAGAAAGGAGCAGGATGTCTTAGGTGTTTTATTTCTGTAATAAATATGACGACTATGGAAAACTTGTGCTGTAAACATCTATTTTGCCAAAGTAAACCTTCTCACTGATATGCTCCTGTTTTCTTTCATTGTTCTCTGAAGGAAGTGATACCATTCAATTATTCTGTATCTGTCACTATGTGACAGATATTACTGCACACAGCACATGTAATCGTTTCGATTAATACAATGGCAGTAGAATAACTAACTCTGCAACAAAGAAGAAATATCTTCAAAACAAAAGCATGAATTTTTAAAGAAAAAAAGTAAAGCAAATGGTAAAAAATAATGGCAATAAAGGTGACTAACCCTTAACCCCTTGATGATTTTTGGCCCATTCTATGTAGCCCACTTAAATCCATTTTGAGTTAGACTGTCTTGCTTAGAGCCTTTTCCTTAATAAATTTGGTAAATTTCACTGATACTGTGTAATACTGAATTGAACTTACCCCACTTCTGTCACATTTTAGTGTGGAGCCTTGCAATAGATTAACACTATTGATCTAAGTTCAAATTTTGGAAAAAAAAAATCAAATTTAGTTTGGATGGAGTAATATATAGCTACTCTATTATCCCCTAAAACTGCTATCTGGACCATTATTTTGCTTGCTTTAACACTGGCTTTTGATCCAACACCATAGCCAGGAATCTGTCACAAACACACAGATATCGATTCCTAATTCACAGTGGATACGATTAGGGTATTTCCTAATTTTCTAAGATTTATAAGCAGAACTGTTGTATGGGCTGTTAAAACTGTTCTCTTGTAAAAATGTCTTTCACAGGATTAAAGGGTGGGCAAAAAGGCACAGATGGAGACATAAAAATACCCCAAAAAGCTGGTTCAACTGTTTTTCTTTTTTGGAAGAAAGAGTATCAATAGATGACAGGTATCAAAACATAGAAGACTGTTATCAACTTCTTCAAAATTAACGCAAGGTGGACTTCAGAACTTGGAGGAAACGTAACAGACACTCTGTTATTCAAAATTAAACAAGAAAGTAGAGTACTTTTGTTCTAGGAGTAGTACATAATACATCAGCAAGTGGTGAGGGATTATGTTACAGGACAGGCAAAAATGGGAGGTAGTCCTGAGCTGCATTTTGTGAGCTCACAGAACATGTGTAGCACCACAGGCTGAGCTGAGGCACGCCATCCAAGAAAATTTCACTGCCTAAAATCTTAAACAGCTGAAGTGTACACCAAGACATTATAATCAAACAAGTTATTATAACCCATTTTATTACACTGAATATTAAAACATCACTTTTGAAATCAGTTACAGACTGTATACAGTGTTAACATGAAGACGACAGAACCAATTACAGAAGTGACTGAATGCAGAAGTGAATGCACTTTCAGAAGCCAAACTGTGGAAACGGTGCTATTATTTTCTTCTATATTGAGAAGCTTTTGTTTAATTATATATTTACCTGTCTATATATTTACCTATTCTAATTTTAGTTAAGTATTCTTCAAAATCATATTTGGGACATTATCTCCAGCTGGGATTTAATTTTTAAGTCAACAAATTGTCAGTACAGGCTTAGGCTTAATTCATTTTTGGATGCTTTTGGAGTATTTGTTTTGCATTCCACAATTCCATTAATGCTAGAAGAATTTCCATCCAAAACACAACATAATCTGTTTCTAAACAAGATTTCCAATACAGAAAGATGCATTTTTTTCCAAGTGTGACATCAGAACATTAAAGTATACTAAAACTATATTCCAAGTATATACCAGGCTAGAGTAAAGGCATGTAAAAAATCCCCTGGTTTTTCAGTACTCCTAAGTCCACTTGGATCTACTCATTATAAAAACATACATTAATAATTTTGCTTGCTGTTAGCCTAAGTTAATGTTCATCTTAGTAGTGAAACTCTAATTTCAATTATCAAAAACCAAATTATCCTGAGTTTCAGAATGTTGAACAAGCATGAAAAAGATTCAGGAAATAGCTACATAATTTGTTTTCTCTTTTTCAGAAACTATCTCAGCTCATACTTTAACACAGTTTTCCCTAAAAGTAAAACACATAGTTAGCAAGTGATGTGTTTACTTGTGAATCTACTTCTGATAAAAGCTGTTTATTCCAGAATTTGAAGCAGAGATGGTGAGCTCACTGCCTAAAGAACAGTAAATGAAAAAGTGTCTTATTTTTCAAAGAAATTGACTGCCTGCTCCTGACTTCAAATTGAGCTGTGTATCCTGAAATATATTTGAAAATTATATTTATTTATATAATTTATATATTTATACAAACTTGTAACTACCAATTACCATATCTTTATTGATTACACTGACCAAACTCAGTACCAGACATTTTTACTACAGGTGAAAGTTATTTTCAGATTCTGAATAGACAATGCAAATTCAATATTTCATTATAAACAAGGAAAATATACTACAGCAAAAATGAGTATTTTTAAGAGATACATATAGTATGAAAACAATTGCTTTGGAAAGTACTGATTTTTAAAAATTAATTAAATTTTGATTTTACAAGAGCTCATAATCTTATCAAATTTTTAAATGATTTATTTATGTTGAAATGCAGTATTATAATCACATTTCAGATATATAGCTTTAATACCATCATCTTATTTTTCTATGAAGAATTTACTCTGAGATATTCTAATTTTCTCCAAATCTTCATATGTGAGAGGTCCTTTTGGCAATTCTAGCCAAGTGCTCTGTGTGTCAAGTATGTTCTCTGCTTCACCTTACAAAAAAAAAAAAAAAANCTGTCTCACCCAAAAAAAAAAAAAAAAAAAAAAAAAAAAAGTCAATTTCTTCAGCCTTATAGTTAGAAAGCAAAGGAAGGAAAAAAAACCCCTTAAAAAACTGATTTAGCCATTCTTGTTTGGACCACAATAGCAAAATAACAAGTCATAGCTATGAATTTTACAAACAAGCTGATGTCAATATAACAGTAAAGTTGTCTCTAAGGAATTTTGGACTGGTGGGGTAATTAGGAATCAGAGAAGAAAGTGGGTCAGACATACACATAAAGGTGTACATAAACTTTAAAAAGTAAACCTGTATGCAGAATCATAGATGTACCAAAATTTGGCACAGTTCTTCTTGCCTCAGGTGGAGGCCTAGAAGGTGCCAGAATGTGGGCAGCACAGGACTTGAGGAAACATTGGTCAAAGCACACTGCTCACAAAAAGATTCGCTAAGACAGTAACCTCAACATGAAGAAAGCAGGGAAAAGTTGTACAGTGCAGAATTCTCTGAGTAAGGCTGGAATGGAAACATCTAGGCCAGAGAATCCAAAAAACAAAGATACAGGCTGAACATCATACATAGGTTGTGGTGGTCTGATTGTGATATACAAAGTGATAAAGATTAGGCCAAGAATGCATTTGTTTTGGCTGATGCCATTTGGCACAATGCCAGCAATCTTGTTTATCTATGCCTTAAGTCTCAGCTTCATGATCGTTACAGCAGTTGTTGGAAACTGTATTTATGTGCAGTAAGCCTGACTGAATATTGCAATGCAGCCAACATTAGGGTTATTCTATAAAACAGGTCTCAGTACTGAAATCTAATTTTTATAGTACTACAGTGCCTGGGACCATCAGTAACATCCAGCACTGGTTACCACTCACACGACATCAGTCAGTTACGTATAGCATCTGATTATGAAATAGCAAGAGCTCTTGGATGACAGAGATGTAGACAGGCAAATCTCTATGCCTGTCCCTCACATACGCCAGAGCATATTGCCCTGTCACCATCCTCCTCACACTGCTCAGGACACAAGGACTCAACTATCTAAATCTTGGAAGCCAGAGTTCCATTGCTTATTGGAGAAGTTCTGTGCAATTAGGGGCTGGCCATAAAATCCCTCCCCTCCTCTAATAATTTCTGTGAAAAACAGCAGCAGTGTGTGCCTGGACTGGGAGGAAAAGCAAAACAGTGAGGCCAAGAAAGCAGATAGCAGGTCCATGACTGATTCTTTGTGTCCTCAGACGTTCAGAAAACATAGTTTGAGGGCTGTTCTGTAACCCTGACATCCCCAAAAGATTAGGTTCTGATACATGGCCCTGGCAACTTGGGGCTTTCCAACAGCACAAGCAGAATTCAAAACAGGTATTTCCCCCTATGTGTTCACATAGGGTTTCAACTAGCCCAAGCTATAAAGCAGGAAAAAACACCCTTCCAATACTTCAGTGTGGAAGAATACTAAAATAATGAGATAATTTTTGGACAAGCAGGCTAGAAGAAAAAAATTAACTGTAAGCAAGATCAGAGACAAAATGCTTAATGAAAGAGAAACAATGAAACCTCTTAAGGTTATAAAATGATTCCAAATGATGAAGGGCAGCAGATGCAGAACTGTGTGATCAAGGTAGTTCAGATACAAGGTTTACCATGCGGCACAGAAATATTTTTCAGATTAGCTTAGGAGAGGGAATTGGCTATGAGGCTGATGATAGGTATTCCCTGGAGGAAAGAGACCAGTTAAAGAAAGAAGTAAAGGGAATGGTGTATACATTCAGTATTACGCCAGAGAGATGAAGCATGGCATGCACCAACAAATAGATAGACAAGCAGGGAAATGGTTGTGAAGGCGTGGGAGTGAACACAGGGATCAGTCAAGTATTGACAATAAGCATTGAGGCTGCAGGTCAATTGTGTCATAAAACCTCTTCAACTACGTAATTTTAACCTTAAAATAAAAATGAACTCCTGAACCTGATTTCCAGACCAGATTCATTCAGGCTATTCCACTTCCTTTTAATCTAGTGCTGATATTGGTAATTAGTTTAATTTCCTTCTCTTACTTTTCTTTATCCTATCCCGTAAGTAGGATCTGTAGACCCAAATCTCTCATGTCTTTTTACAAAGCTAAACAAATGAATCACATTTTTTTCTCTTGGAAGGCAGCTTGTCATTCCCTAATAGTTTTAGTTCTTCAGTACAATTCCAGATTCCCTTTACAGAAGTCATCTAAATTACATGTAAATTTCCACAGCAGGTATTATTTTCCTGCACCTTCCCATCTGTACTCTACTTGTACTAAGGTTGTGAAATATGCATCCCTGGAGATATTCAAAAGCCTTTTGAACATTTTCCTGGGCAATTGGCTATAGATGATCCTGCCTGAGCAGGGGGGTTGGACCAGACAACCTCCAGAGGTCCCTTCCAACCTCAACCATGCTACAGTACCAGGAAACCTCACTCGATGTTTCTAGACTTTGCTCAACTCTCAATTTCATCACACTATTGGACTACACTAATTCTGTGATCATCTGCATTCAAGTTTTCCCTTTTTCTACCATTTCCACCTGGTGAGCTCTGGAGGCAGAAATCCCTATTTGTCCCTAGTTTCTTGCTGACCCTATCAAATAGAATCCAATTTTGTTGTCTCATTTCTCCAGACCATCAGTTCTTCTTGCACTACAGTTTATTTTTTCTCTGTTGATGAACCTAATCAAGTTTGTCACCCAAAGATTTGATTAGTATAACCTACTCATAATTTCAAATATAAAACAAAAGAAGATCCAGATCAAATCTTGAGGAATATTGTTAATAACCCTGCTAAAGCCTAACCTTCCTTTTCAAACACAAAATTTGACATAATTTATTTACTCTCATGCTTACCTGTCTACTAATTTCTGTCTTTCACACTAACTTAATCTTTGTGTAATACCACGCCAAATGCTTTCACGAGATTATAATGGATCTACCACATTTCCTTTTGAAGGAAAAAAAAAAATCCCGGAAAAGACAGTTAGTTTGGCATATTCAATTTTATTTTCTATTTGGCTCCACGGGTTCTTTTCTGCAAAACACTTTCACAAGCCTTGCATACTGCTTAAGTTCTCTTAATGGATCTGAAGGGATGAAGATAACTTTTCCTGTTTGGAAAGCAATAGGACACCACATTGCCCCTCTTCAACCTGTACAGGACCACAGGGTACACAGTAAACACATTACATACAAATCCTAAATTCCAGGTGCTAATGCTGCTCTGTATGTACTAATCTCCTTTTCAACACGTTGATTTCCAAGAACTACCCAGTGTTTCTTCCCTATGCTTAGCAGACTCTTCATATTAAAAACCAAAGAAGTTTATTTAATGGAGTTGAGGAAATGTTCACAGGTATACATTCCTGCATCACCTAAATGTATTTGTACCTGCACACAGCAGGAACTACAGCACATTTTGTGTAATTAATCTACCATTATTTTCAATGAAGCATACAGAGTTAGGAAACCTAGGTGTTAGATCTGGAGGCTAATGACCAAGAGCTGAGACAGATTTTAATTTTCAATATGGTTGTGTCAGTACAGACAAGACAACCAACCTAGTTAACTAAGACAGCTTGTGAAGGTGACAAGCCAAGGCCTGATGCTGTCTTCACTTACAGTCAACACTCACTGAGCTGGTCTCCTTCACTAGGAATCAGGGTTAACATCAATGCACCTCCATAAACCTCAACACCCATCATTTAATCAGATACACAGCTATGAGCCAAGACCCCACTTTCTGGGACTCACCTTTCTTCAGTCTTAGCAGGACACTGCAGTAAGATCATCAGCAGATGACTGTGTTTGGGCCATGAAAGTGTAAGGACATGATTCGTCTGTATTGCTTTATCTGTTTTATAATCCCTAATCCTTTCGCAAAAAACCCCAGTGGAATACAGAAGGAAATCACTAGATCTGTCATTTCTCCCAAATACGCAATGCTTACATCAGCTGTATTTATAACCTTAGCATTCAAATTTTTTGAAACAAGAGGAGAAAGTGACAGTCTTAACTGAAAAGAAATGCTGTATAAGTACAGCGAGTAGTCTCGACTAGCAAGATAACTGATTTTAACAGAAGGAAAAAAATGAAACATAATATTTCTGTCAAAACGCCCCCCCAAAAGATCTATTACAAGTTTTCTCCCAGCCATTTAAAAAACATAACAGGTTATCTGAAGCTTGGTTCTACGCAAGAACAGGACAGACTTACATACCTTTGATCCTTTGCAACATTGTCCCATAGCCCATATCATATTGATAGGAAAATACAAAGCCTAAGGGAACTATTGGCAATAAAACTGCTGGGTTCTTCTTTTTTATTGCCCTGTGCAAGAAAAGAAAAATATTATTTGGGAAATTCAGCGCATCAGCACTGTTACTTTAGGCTGACCTTGACTGTCTGGGATTTGTGTATCCTTCTAAAATCTCTAATCAAAGAACAAGTCTTAATGTTTGTCTTCTGGTTGCCTTCTTTCTCAACCCAAGGGTATTTTAAAAAATGCATATAGTGATTTTCAAATAGATCTAACAAATACGAAATGATCTAACTCATGCAGCATGCATGTGCAGTTACATAAACCCAGACACTTGCAACATGTAACAATGTAGATTCTATGTTCATTTCCAAATGCATCTGAGTCTACAGAGAAACAATAATGCATAAGGTGCATTTGGTCTTCACTATGTACACAAAACCACAAGTATTTCTTGCATTCCCTCTAAACATGTTACAGTACAAGAAAAACACGTTATCAAACAAAAGTATTGTAGGGCAAGTTCTTCCCTATGCACTATAGCTTTATTAGCCAGGCTTCTTTTTCCCTTGGGTCAGTGGATTCAAATTTAAGTGGTAGACTTCAGAATATGTCCATTTGTTCACTGCATTAAAAAAATCCAGATGGGGGATATGCTACTCACTAATAGTTCATTAAATCACAGTATAGACAAAAAAATAGCATGGCTTTTAAATATTCTCTCCTCTTCCACAAACAACTTCTATTTTACACTGGACTTTTGGTACTTCAGATATATCACTTTATCATCAGCTCATGTCTCTGCTTTTAAATAAATCTGCAGTACAGACATAACCAAAACACATCCAGAAACAGGCAGAAATCAGAGTCCCTTTGTCATTTGATCAATCTCTGAGCAATTACTGGATAAAAATAATTACTTGTTGTAACGCAAAAGGAAGATCCAGCAAAATACATAATGTAATATATTTATATTTTCTATTAGGGAATAAACTTCATACCCAGCTGTTAAAACTACAGCAGAAAGTCCAAAAAATGTCCCAAAATACTTGAGGAATTCCCGTGTCCAAGCAATCTGCATGGCTGCTTGTCTCTCTCTCATCAGGTTCTGCAGTACTAGTTGCCTTTCCATCTAAAGAAGGGAGAGAGGTTAAACAAAATTAAGTCATCCATTTATTTTAAAGATTGAGTCAATCCCTCAGTGGTCTACAAATCCAAAACATAACTAAAAAGGCAATCTTTCAGAGCTTTTGATTGAGAATGGTCTTCTTAAGTAATATTTCATACAAACCCCCCCCCNGTCAATTAGCAAATGCTTTTATGCAGAATCTTTCTAATGATGCTTCTCAAGGGCCAGACAACCAAAATATCAGTGTTAGGTTTTGAGAGTTCCCCAAGTCTCAGCAGGACTCTCTGGATTAAGATTATCTGACTTCCATATTTCCATGGTGATCCATAGAGTACCCGCTTTCTCAAATCATTCTGCTTAATTCTAACTTAGTTGTTATAATTTTAGAGTCAATCTTGACACCTCTTTGCCATTTGAAGATTTCTCTTCCTCATGATGCACCACAAAGCTAATAACACTTCTGCAACACCACAGTTACAACTATAGAAAAACACTGTGAAGATAGCATATCTTTTATAAATACTGGAATATATATCAAAAGTCCATAAGTAAATACTTCTGTAACTAAAATTAAAAACAATAATGCAAAAAGTATAATCTAGTCAATATAGTCACATGTCCAAGTAGAACTTTCTATGGTGCAGAAGAATAAAAAAGCAGACTGTTAGATTTAATTTTTTTTAATTACATGCCCCATCTAAACCTACTGATACATTTTCATTAAGTAAGGTAAATTCAGCATTTCTTAAAAGTTCCTCTTAACTATACAGAACACAAAAAAGAGTTTCCTTCTTAGAGTGATGAAAAAAAAAATTGTGCCAAAAATAAGCAGTCTGAAATCAGAGTGAAGAAGTTAGTTAACACAAGAAGAAGTCTGCTTCTTCACAGCAATGTTTATAACTCATCTGTTGGGGAAAAAACCTGACTACCTGGGTTTGTATGTCTAGACTAGCTAACCAAGTTGGATGAAAAGTTCAACAAGGTACAGGAAACAGAATACCAGCTGCCTGAAAAAGTGTATTCTAGGGAAGAAAGAATAAAGAGTGAATTCAGAAAGTTCTCTTCTAATGAATCTTTAAAAGTAATTGAATATGTTCTTTTCTCCTGCTTTCTAATTCAAGAATAATTTAAAGGATTTTTAATTACTTAAGGTTTCCACCCATTTATTCATCTCCATTACCATTGATTTAGCCTGAACAGAACAATTTCTGTTAAATTGTTACTAATTATTTCTTCAGACTATGTTGATCTTGCTATCTGATTTACAAGTTTATTCAGTACCTAGATAGGTAGAAATAATTTTGAGACAGCATAATGAAAAAAGGACAGATCTAATTACATATAATTGTACTCAGTAGGAAAAACAACATTCACTATAGTCTCACAGTACTATTTCATCTGTTTCTCTTTCCTCAAGACTTACATTGCAATTGTTGTTCTCACAAAAAATATCAACAGGCTTTACCTTTCTGATAGCCATAATTTTCAGATTGCTTTGTTTTGTTTTGTTTTTTTTTTTCCCAGATGAAGTAATTATATAATAGCTGACAAACCACTTAATAAAATATCAAAATAATTAGATTTTATTTTGTCACCTACAAGACAGTTGGAAATTCTAAAATAAACAAGTACACTGCCCATTAATTAGACCCATTGTGGTCCCAAATATCCTAAGCCTGGTAAATTGCTGTGGGCTGACATGATAAGATAAAATAATGACATGTAATATCCATTTAATGATTTTATTTTCGTCTTCAGTGTGATTATAGGTGTAGTTTCCACATATGTGAAAAGTATTAAGGGATCCTTTGTTTGCCTGTCAGCACAGATAAGGGCCTGTGCTTCCAAGATGCACAGTATTACCCTAAATGAGCTTCAATTTGAAGAAGTACATGGTAAGGAAGTGGGACAAGGATATGCTGATGAAATACAGGTCTTGCTAAAAGGACACAATGGAGAAGAAGAAAAACAGTTTAATATACACAGTGTTTAGTAAGCATGGCATAAAAAGAAGGCTATAAGTTCAAACCTACAAAAGTAAACTAAGGGATCTTAACATGATTTCTTTAAAAACAAATATACACACACACACACACAAAAAGCCCCAACAAAAAGCCCCAACAAAAACCCCCTCTCATGTGTTATACTTTGACAGCTCTTTAAAACCCAAGTGCGGAAAGAAAAAGATAAGTCACAAACAATGAAGTCAAACACCATGCTGCGGGAGACTGTCATATCAAAGTCCAGAAGCCCAAGGGTACTTTCTCGTATATCTACTATAGTTCATATAAATAACCTAGTATAATTGAAAACAACTTGTTTTCTGTATTATAGACAGCAGCCAGATAACATAATCAATATAATATATAATCAATAACAAATATTTTTCATATTCTTTTCTAAGTAGATCTTTTTTCTTTCACTTCACAGAAACAACCCTCAACTTTCTCCACCCAAAAACAAGTCGTGGAATGAAATGCATAGAAAAGTGCCCATAATTCCTTTCCTTTGAGCAAACTTCTTCCATGCAGATATAAAATTTTACGAAGATTAAACACAATACTGTATTTAGATTAATTTCTAAAAAAAAAGAAGATGCGCTGGAGGGAAGTTTCAGAATTATGAATCTTAGAGATGAACATTCCCTGTGTACATGGGGAAGTGTGACAGCCAAGAAACAATGGTTTCAGAGGAATCCTAATGCACAGATGGCAGTAAAAAGCAGGTCTAGTGACATTTGGTTAAAAGAATAATTTAATTCTTGCTATTACTTAAGTTCCCTGATGTTACAATGAACAGTTTACAAGACCTATTTTGCCCATAAGCTTACAATGTAGCATCAAGAAAGTCCTGAGATGTGTTTGGGGATCCTAAGTAAGCTACAGTACTTACGCAGAGGTCTGTAAACCAGTTTTTATTTATCATAATTTATGCAGAGAAATCTTAGTAGCAATACATGAATGTGTGCTCCAAAACCCCTTGGAACTTATGTGATTTTATGCCAAACCCAGGATTACCAGTCTCAAATGCCAGAAGTCCCCTTTGTTCTGTACTCCTTTATTCCAACAAAATTTTCATTCATGCTTTCCTTTTCCAAGATCGGTTTTGTTACTTGTCATAGCTTCATCTTGCAAAACAAAAGACTATACTGCTGCAGCTGTTAGGATTACAACAGGAATCTGAGTAAGGAAGAGATTTAGTTTAAGTGTTCCAAGTGTTCCAAGGCAATTCCACACTGACTCCACTGGATTTCAAGCTCTCCTTAAATAAAAGGAGAAACTGAGCAAAAATTACAGCCAAAGTTGTCCTACTACATACTGTTTCATTGCACAACTTAAACTTACTGGAATAATGGTAGGAAAACCAGTTCAGAGTACATCTGATCTCTTTCCAGGAAGCTCTGTAGCCACTGTGCAGCACAGCAAGGAACACCTCTCCGGCATACTCAGACAAAGCAGAAAAAAGGCAGGGCACCTGCCTACGCTGAACCATCAAAAACTGCTTTAGCATGTCCAGACCTGACACCTGATCAGATAAATAGGTTTAAAAGCAATGTTCGACTCTAAAAGAGTATATATATTTAAATGAATTTTGGATGCTCCAAGTGTCAAAATTAGACACCTACATGGGCACTCAGGCAACTCCTCTGAACTAGTCTTTTAAAAATTCAAACAATTAATGGATAATATCCTTATGCTTTTCCATTTAACATGCCAGTGTTAATTGAATATCTTGAGCTTGGGTAGTTTTGAACGACCAAGATATCCTGATATGCTGGCACTGGCAAACAACTGTTGGTAGATCTTAAGGCAAAACCAGTGCCTTAAGCAACTGCCTGAAGTTGACCTTAAGCAAGTCAGGAATTGAAAACATATCTATATAGGAAAAGACTCAGGAGTCTACCACAAAAGATGACTCGAAATTAGATGAAAGAAAACCAAACCATATTTGACTGCAGTTCAAATCAATATCCCATTTTCAGCTGTTAATTTCCTAGTAATTGTGTCTTATTTTCCTCCGCATGTGTTCTATTGAAAATGTCAGTCACATTGGGATAGTGAAAGACTTTTGATCTATTAACATGCAGATTTTATGAAAGAGGCCAAATCCTACTCTCTTAGGACTTACTTTACAATAATTTTTAAAATTACTTCTTTTCCCATTATGGCATAATAGAAGTAAGAATTAAGAACAGCAGGTATTCATTTTTACGCAAAACATTTTATAGAATTTCATAGGTAATAAGTCCAAAAAAAGTATATAATTCAGACTTAGCAGAGGTGGGCTGTAGCTTATTTAGAAAAGTCTTACTGATGGGAGAAGCTGATTATTGAGGAAACAAGCCACAGGTGCACATCACACGTATCAGGTGAACAACCATTCACCATCCAAGTGCCATGTCTTAGGGGATAAATTCTACTTCATTTTAAGTACACAAATGGCCCACCTATATAACCATAAAAACTTCAGCAGGAATGATTTACGTGACTGTACTTGCACTGAACACTACAGATAAAGGGTCTCAAGTGCAGCTTTAGCACAGGAGGAAGAGAGATACTGTAATTTTCCTAGCCAGGTTGCTGTGCATAGCACAAGAGAATGGAACCTGTGGTGTGGATTCACGGGTACACATCCAAGCACGCTTTTCAGTTACTTGTATCCTACAACAATCAGACCATGATTTTATAGACACAGTTAACATCATAATAAAAAAAAGTGACAGTAGCAACTTCTGTATTGGCAAAAAATATTGATGGCATAATTTAAAAATTAAGTATGGTATTTCAAAATAAAATGGGTACTAGTAGCAAGTGACATTTTAAATTTTATGACACTCTCAAGAGGACCCAATTACAAATAACTTTCCCACTTTTCTTTAAATACAGCTAGTAGTTTCTCAACACTGTGTGAGCAACTGTAAGGGCTGATTGGGATTTTGGAGTCTGCCACATACAAACTGCTACAGTAAAAGGAAATCAATGTTACAAAATGAATCATGACAGACAAAGGGAAGTGAGGCAGAGAAGGAAAAGGTCAGTTACTGTGAAACTGATAATGCTAATAAACTAGTCAGTGGTAACCATCCTTATCATTTCTACTGATTATTCTTCAGACTGCCACAATGATGTCAAACCGCATAAAAGAGCATTTATACCATCATTTCATTGATTAAAGTCCAGTGGGAGAAAATTCTCATCTGAAATAATTTAATCAACTTTGACAACTTGCAAAAAAAAAAAAAAACCACCTCTCTGGATTACAAGCCACATCTTCACGGACTAGAAATTTCTCATACTTTAGACTCTTACCTTGTTTTCTCTCTTCCATGTTCAGATGCTGTAGATGGAACGGATGCTACTTTTGTTTTGTACCCCCAAATGCGATGGAAGGTGGTGTACCAATACTCAACAGAAATGAAAAGCAGAGCCAGTGCAAAATGCTCCCTTCTTCACTGTCCACATTGTATTAAATACAATCTCATTGGTGTATTCGGTGTGAGTCTGTGTGACTGTGGGGAGGAAAACACAGTAATCGCCTCTCAATAGTCAATTTGCAACCCAATGTGCTTAATGGCTCTCCTGGGACATATGCTCTTTTACCCAACCGGTCTAAAATATTGGGCAGGACAAACACTTATCTTGAGAGCAGTCATGGCAGTAAACCTATGGAGAATGTATTTCATGTCACCATGATGAAGACATAGTTATACCAACAGCCTGGTAAACAGATATTCAGACAGGAAAGGAATTAACCACCTTGTAAGAAATAACCAGATAAACATCATCGCTGCTTAAGTTCTGAAACTCAATATCTAAATCTAAGAAAAGTGAAACTTGAAGAAACTGTTGGAATATCCTTACACTCATGTTAAAAGAACTCTCCAGTTTTGTCACAGGTTAATACATCTGTTATAGGCCATGGTTACTCTGCCTACAACAGGTTATTTTCACTTACAGTTTTTCAATGGTCAGACATTCTGAAAGTGTTCTTTTAAAAAGTACTAATTTCTAACTTCTGAGCACTCAGAGCTGCAATGAAAAATAAGGCTTAAGTTTAAAAAAAAAGGGACAATCACACATACAAAAATGTGCAAATCCCTTCCAAAACATGTATGAAAGTTAGTATGCAGATAATACAGCTACATATGGCATTTCAACAGCAGTTTGGCAAATATAAATGGAAAATAGCATAGTGATACCTATCTTTACACCTCCTTTGTAAGCCACCAGAGTGCAATACAGAAATGACAACTTAAAATAATTACGCAGTGTCTGCTTGGTTCTATGACCAGCATACACACAGACATATCAGGAAATGGGCCTCCAGATCAAACATTTAAAATAAATCAGACCTAAATGTTTTATCCTGCTGCTTCAAAGCTTGTTTGCAAATATTTTTCACATCAAGTACACAGAGCAATTAAAATTATTAGCACTGCAAGAAACCACACTCCTTAAAAAGAAAACTCAATTTTTAAAGCTTCCCCATGCAAAGATAGATTACAAATTATTTACAAGCAAAGAGCTATCATAAAAAGAAAAGGGTCTCACAATATTAGCCACAAGCCAGAACGCAAATTGCACTGAAAAATATCACACAGAATCGGAGAATATTCTGAGTTGGAAGGGACCCACCAGGATCAAATAATTTCAATATCTGGCTAATAACTGAGTAAGAACCTTTTTTTCCCTCAAACTCAACATTCAGGAAATATTATTTCATAGAAAACAAGTAAAAAACCAAATTTTACTTCAGTGGACTTAACACGAGACTAAAATGATAGGTTTGCTCTACTAAGAAGAAAGGAATTATGGAAAATTTGTTGTGTTACAGGAAGCAGCTTCAGAAGGCATTTTTTCTTTGAAGTCAGTTAAATTCCTCCAACAAACTGAGAGTAAACATGTAAGGGTAAGTTGGAGGTGCACCTCCAAGAAAGACAAAAGTTGCAAGATGCACTCACAATGATATGTACTAGTCACAGATATTCCCCCCCAAAAATACTGGTAGAATTGATTCAAGTGAATAAATGTAATTAATATTTGTCTCACTACTAGTGCAGCAACTAGTCTTTTTTTGGTTTTGCTGGTAATCATTGCATGTTAGAAATAGCTATTAAAATCTGCTCTTTGTTAACTACTCAATTTGTTTCTTTACAATGATCAGGCAGAGTATACAATCTCTCAGCTAATACCAAGCAAACTGGCTTTTTTTCCCTGTAAGACAGATAGTTCTAATCTTCCTCGGTACAGATATAATTTATCTTGTTCTGTTCCATTTGATGCGCAGAAACTAATAAGGATATAGAATTGTTACCAGAGAGCATTTATTTTCCCGAATTAAGCCCAGATCACCTAGGGGGCAAAACAATTTACGTAATGCTTCAAGACAAATGCATTAGTGATGTCATAAGCGCTACTAGTATCTTGTCAATAGAAAACAAATCTAGCTATTTCCCACCCCAAAGGGAAACAGATGGTAGTAATCTGGAAAGGCAAAACTCGCTTACATTTTACTTCACGAGAAAGAAAGGGAACAATTGTTTTCATTCTAACAGAACTAAAAAAAAAAAAAAAAATCCTTTTGACTAAATCCCAGTGAAAACTTTGGGGAGGAAAAGGTTAGGGATTTACAAGACCCTGAAGAAAATGACTCAGTGTCTGAGACACTAAGAAAAATTAAATTTTTCAGGTATCATCATAGAGGTTGATCTTTTACTAACAAAGATAAGGTGACAAATGTGTAGATGGAAAAAATGTCATCACACAAAGTTTTATTAGGCACAGGAAGGACTAAAGAAAGCTGTGTCAGTACTTTCCTTTTTTATCAATGAAAGTGAAAAAGCATGAAAAAAGTTTTCTTGTTCAAAAACTCAGTGGCATTTTAACATTAGCCATTTTTCCTGCCAAGAGTCAAAACGTAGCACACATTTGCCTTTCAAGCATCACTTCATTTTAAGATCAACTGATAAATAATTGATAGTATTTTGACTGAGTAATGGGTTAATTGAATTTATTAAGGAAAAAACCCAAAACAACAGAACCCCAAAATTGTATTTGTAAATATAATATTCTTCAAATAAAAGAGATATCATCTCCCCCCTGCCCTTACTCATACTCTCTTTTCCATTCCTACTGTTAGCTCATTACTCAAAAAGCATCCCAGGATAAAGGACCAGGACATGTGCAAGATACAGATCCCTACCAAGAACAAACCATAGGCTTATGAGGTGCAGGGCCAGGAGTTGGACATGATGATCGTGATGGCTCCCTTTCACTCAGCATATTCTATGAGTCTATGAATTCCTTTTACCTGCCTAAGATGGGGTACTAAGACGATGCCTACTAGGTATCAAAAAAACTTTAATGCTTCTGTTTTTCAAAAGTTCTGGTTTTTCCTCATCCAATTCCCATTAACATTTTGCATTTGTCTTTAAGAATGTGGCCCAATGTCTAGTTTCTAATAAAACCCCACTGACCTATCTTGTAATAGCTTCTGCACATTCTTAATACATTTTTAATCTTAAGGAATTTAACTGGGGAGAGGAGGTCAGAGGAGCCCCATGAGCTGTCTGATAAATAAATCAGGTTTTCCTCATCTCTTCCTCACAAAATTCTCAGTATCTGTAGTAAAGGAAGTCCAGCAAAGCGTTATGTGTAGAATCTATGATTCAGTTCAAATATCACAAAAACAGTAACTTAAGGAAGGTGTACATTTGTATAAAAACATTATCTCCTTAAATATGCAGGTACAAATACTGCTTGCACTTTGTCACTCCTAAATGTGTAATTTTTTACTTGAACTTGTGTGTAAAATGCTTCAGCTGTTTATTTTACTATACATCCTGTCACATATTATCATGGCAATTTCAGTTAGAAGTTTCTTAAAAAGTAAGAACTTCAAAAACTACTAGAGGGTTATCTAGATTATCAAACAGCTTCCAGTAAGAAACTAACTTAAAACTCCTGCTGGAAGGTTTAAACTTATTTCTTACTGGGCATATTTGTACATTTTCAAAAAGACATTGAGGTGATAAGCAAACACCAATAATAAACAGCTGCATAACTGAAGTTACATCATCTTGTTTTGAGAAACACGAGTGTCTGAATATAAATTGAAATGTTGTAGTCCTCTTCCATCTCTTATAATAGATCTAACTTTATTTTTTTACTGTTACTATTTCTTTAATTCAGAAAAAAAAAATCAATATAATTTAGTCAAAAAATATGGTCAATTAATAAGCATGCTACAGGGTACTTCTATACTTTCATTTCAGATTTAAGGACAAATTGTTGAATGTGAAGAGAAAACTGCCTTGTTACTTTCATTTATTGCCATTCAAAGCAAACCTCTTAAGGCAATACAATCCTGGCAGGAAAGTAATGCAATCATGCTATGGTCTGCCTCGAACCAAGAGCTGACAGTGTAGAGGAAAGAAAACATATGATATTAAGTTGTATTTATCTATGCTTTCAGTGAGTTTTTGACAGTTTTTTTCCAAACACAGATACTTTTGTCACACACCTTTTGTAACTCTAAATTAAATTCTAATGATATTAATATTTACACATTAACATATATGATGAAATAATATCCCACAGCATTTTCTTACCAAACTGAGAGCTTTAGAGCCATTTGTGGGTATGGAAAACATTCAACAGCAGTTTCACTTCAAGCTGATTTGTGAATGCATGTGACATAACTTGTGCATACAGTGTAAAATGCATACATGTTTCTTCATAGGCAAGAGCTGAAGAACATACGAAAGCACAGAACACCTGAAAGCCATTTTCAGAAGTAGAAATCTTATGATTTATAATTTGAATTAACTAAGGTATTTTTTCTGCAAGACACAAATACATTTAGCATTTCTGCCTTGTGTCAAAAGAAAATTTCCCTTACAGAAGAAAATGCTGTATTATTTATATCTATGAAAAGGCAGACTATGCCTTACTGCATTAGTGGATGAGGTTCCCTAGCAATGGTTTATACTATCTGCCCACTTACTCCACAATTTTAAATAACTGAGGAAGAAAAGCTTTTAATTTCTATTTCCTTTATTAATTTGTATCACTGCCAAAACTTCAAAAGAAACTGTTAAAACAAAGCAGGGGAAAAAAATACTATGAAAGAGAAGGGGAAAAAAAAAAAAAGGAGTATAACAGTATCCACTTACATACAGAACTACAGAGGAT
This sequence comes from Dicrurus megarhynchus, assembly GCA_013399195.1. Lineage (NCBI taxonomy): Eukaryota > Metazoa > Chordata > Aves > Passeriformes > Dicruridae > Dicrurus > Dicrurus megarhynchus. The sequence continues at coordinate 138,734 of VXAD01000751.1, forward strand.
TTTCCATACCACCATCTGGTCCTCATTAGAATACGGTAATGTAGTTTTATCATGGCTCAAAATAAACCTAGAGGGTTAGGGACCCCAAAAGAAAGAAAAGATTTAAAAAAACAAGAAAAGATTGGCATGGATTTTCAGAAAAAAAAAAAAGTCCTTCCACTGCATTGTCAAAACATAGAAAAATAACTCCTTCCTTTTCCAGATTTACTTGATCTTGACATTTTTTTTTAACCAAGGAGTATAGAATCTTTTCCATGCCCACGCAGGGAGCATACAGGGAGCAAGTCTATAAACTCTCAAAGACTAACTGCTATGAAAGCAGATCTATGACTGTTTCCTGGCTATCCAATATTACCTGGGGAGAAGAATGCACTTCAGAGTCTGACAGTAAAATAGGGAGAGAGGAGGGACGGCAGCAGAATGGGAATGAGACTATCCAGAGATTCATGCTGTAGACAGGTTATAATAAAACACTTTTACTATCGGTAAATACAAGATCAGTAAGAAGTACATTATTTTTCTAGCCTGTTCATTTTCTCACAAGTTAAGTGACTCCCATCAAAGATTAATTTGGATGACTATATCTGACTCCTGAAGGCAACGATGCTTTCCTACCAAGAAGGGTATCTTTTTGTCTAGTAAGAAATCCTCATGCTGGGAAAAAAAAAAGAAAAACAACCCAAAAGTCTACAAAAACCCTCTCCAAATCACTCTGAACTGCAACCCCAAAACAACAATGAAACAATGATATGCCCTAAGGACTAACTGGTCTCTTTTCTTTGCAGCACTTTCAGTGATTCTTGGCTCCTCCTGTATAACTTTGTCTTAAAAAGTTTTCAAGAGTTTCAGTCCTCCAGTCTTCCACTCTTATGAGCCTAATCTGACCCTGAAAGACTGGCAGAGCCAACCTGCTGTAATCTCAAAGCAAGACTTATTTAAATGTGTTTTGTTTAAATAATGGTTATAGCTTTTTACTGAAATTCCTGATTTCAACTGACTTAAGTATGTGCTAATGCTGGATACATAATGCTACATACAGCATAGGGGAAATGTATCTGCTAATACAGCACTATATATTACAAAACCTTCAAAGTATACAGGAGATTGAACAAATCTTTGTCAGGTAGATTATTCCCACAAACAAAATTTTTGCTTTGTTTTTGCAATCTGACAGGCAAGGGACACAGAGGCTTTAATTCTCAGTTCCCTTCTCCATCCCTTGTGATGTTATTTCTGTATCATTATCACTTACATACACCTACGGTCTATCTGACAGCTGTCAGTTAAAAGTTACACCAAGTCACATCTTGTTTCAACAGATTGCTGCTGTGCATGTGGTGCTCAGCACGAGTGCAGACATCAAGCTCATAATTCTCAGTCTGGGAAGAAAGAGATGCTCCCTCACAGGATCCACAAAATACAGTGAGCCACAGTCTGTGGCTGCTTGAATGGAGGTTAGAGCATCATAAAATAACTTGGGTTGGACTTCAGCAGTCCTGCTCAGAACAGGGTCAGCTATGTGATCAGACCAGGAGACCAGGCTGCTGAGGACTTTTATCCTGCCAGGTCTTGAAAACCTCCAAGGATGAAGGTTCTCTGAGCCTTTGCTCCACTGCTGGATTGGCCTTGCAGGGGAAAAGGTTTCTCCTTACACTCAGTCTGAACTGCTCCCCATACCCTGTTTCAGTGTATACCCATTACCTCTCGCCCTTCCTGGCTGTGCTTTCTTGATTACCTACTTGTGGTTGTTGGGGGGCTGCCCTCGGATCCTGCACTCCAGAAGGCATCTCATTCCAGGCTAAGTAAGCACAGCTCACTTGGCCTCCTTACAAGAAGTGCTCCAGCCCTTGCCCATCTTGATGGTCTGCTGCAAAAGCTGCTCTTTTTCACCTACATTATTCCTCCACTGGGGGAGAAGGGGGGCAAAAAGTGGATGCAGTATTTAAATGCATTTAACAAAGCACTGAACAGAAGACAACAGCAATTTTTGTCAACCCACTGGCTTCACTATAGCTTATAAAGCCCTCATTTGTCCTTCTGACTTTCTCTTCTGTCAGGGTACACTGCTGACTTATGCCCTAGTTGCTGTCTTCCAGTGTCCCCTGCATCTCTACAGAATTGCTCCCATTTTTCAGCTCCCAGTCTGTGTTGCGGCCAAGGACACTCAGCTGACACTTAAATCATGTCAGCTTTCCTGAACTCCTTTATCCTTCAAAGTTCCTATGGCACCTCACCTACCAGTTTGCCAAGCAAGATGAAATCCTCTCTCCCAATGTCCAGGGTCTGCAACTCATCTTGCTACAATCAAGTCTGCCTCTAGTATTACAGTTCTCTCTTATTTGTAAATAACAAATCGAGCTGTGCATGATGCATCTGGTACATACATACCTGTATCAAGCAGTTACTCCCCACATTTTGCAGAAATGTACTCAATTGCTTATGTCCTCCTATTTATGGCACTTCCAGCAGATTTTACGGAGACTACAGTCTCATGAGAATCAATCAGTAATCCAGAGACTTTCTTCAGCTGTTAAAAGAACAGCTTCTTGTTTCTTCATGCACTTTGTTACTCTGATTGGTGACCTGCAGCATGCTCCCTCCACAGCGTCACGTTTTGCGGATTCTCCTTTGACATTAACCCACAAGCTACACCTTCTCATCAGGGGTATCACTACTCCTTGTCTTTCCTTCCTGTCTTTCCTGAAGAGCTAGTATCTGTCTGCTACAGATTTCAAGTCTCATGAGCTGCCCTATCACATCTCAGTTATTCCCATGATGTTGCAGTTTTGTGACCAGAGACAGCTCTTGCTCCTCCTGCTTGTTTCTCAGGCTGTGTATATCTGTGCTTGCACATGTACAGGCTTCCTTTCTCCAGAACCATCAACACTGCAGAAAATCCCAGCACATTGTCTCATAAAAGCTTCTGCAAGGACCAGACACATTCTAGACTTCTTTATTTAACATCTGGCTGCTACAGCAAAATGCTCCTATTGTCCTGCTGTAGTAGAAACTATCTTTTTTAGGATGGCAGAATGTGATCTATTTTTTGATTTGGAGAAAACACAGAGGTTTTTCATTTTCTGGGTTTTGGGGCTTTTTTTTTTCAAAACCAGAGTAAAGTGCTCTGCAATAGCCTAAAGAATTCATTGTGCTCTATTTACCACCCTATTTACTTCATTTCACTAGGCAGACCTCTGTGCAACACAATTTTCTCTTCCATTCTCTAACCAGTGAATCAGTGAATTCTCCGACTCTGAATCTGTGCTTCTCTCCTCACTGCTTTTTTGTACAGTTTTCCCAGAAACGTATCTAGGTGGAAACTTCAATAGCTAGACAACATCAAGAGATACACTTAACTCCTAGGTCTGATTGTTATACATAAAAATATTCAAACAAATCAGTCAGATACTGCCTTCCCATCTATCATCTCATGATAGAGAAAAGAGTGATACAACAAAATTAGAAACTAGTCTTCAATTCAGACCTCATTATTAATGATGAAGCTAATATGAGAAAGAGTAAAAAGGTCAGTCATTAAAGGATTCAGTGTATCACCAATTATTTGTGGCATTCCAATGAAAAATTTCTTCTAATTAAGTAATAAAACACTTATACATTGAGATATTACTGAAAACAGTTACAATAGGTTTTAAATGCTACAAGGACTTAAATTTTTTAGTTTTATGGACTAGAAACCACTGGTTACTATGCAGTATTACTCCTATACACACCAAGATACCTTCGTGTAATTCAACTCTTATAATTCCACTGCAAAAATGACCAAACACCCTGTTATTAAAACAAAATCTCAGCTTCCTCCTCTGTAGGGTTACCTTTCAAGTAGCGCAGACATGCTATATACAGGAGAACTGGGATATGAACTGGTTTCCCCTGTGTAGAGTTTCCCAAGGAAAAAAGGAAAAGCAACATTTTAGAGCCAAAAGCAGTGTTACCTCTATAAAAATAACAGCAGGACATAAACTAAAATCTAACTGGTGTAGTGGGGTGGGGTGTCAGGGGAGGGAGCGGCATAATACTGAGTTGCTGGGGTCCTGTTCAAAACTAAAGAAAGCATTTTTGATTCCTCTACACGCGTTAGGAAAGCTGGCTAAAATTTGACAGGAGAGCTTAGGCTTTTCTATGTCTACACCCTAAATTAAAAGCCTTTTAAATTGTGTTTAGAATGTCTTTTACACATCACTGCAAAAATGCTCCTCTGTGATGCAAAGTTAGTAAGCTCTTCTTTATGCAACCCTAGAATCAAATTCATTAGCAGTAAATTAGAATTTTAATCTGTACTGTGCTGTGACCTACCTTCTACCTTCTTATCACTCTAAATAACACTACATATAGAGTATACAATGTTGCTTTAGTATTTTTTGTATTATTTGAAGTCAATGTACTTGAATTATGCACTAATCAAACTTAAGCCTGTCTCATCACAATGAAGTGTTTAGGAAGCATCACAGTGTATGAAGTCAGCCAATTTCCTATTAAAACAACCTGTCAGGGTTCTTGACACCTGGTTCTAGACAGTAATGTCAGGGGCTAGAAATATTAATAAGAAATATTTAAAGTGTTCTAATCCATACTGAGGAAAGCATAATCAGCCACAAACATTTCTGCATTCCTACTTGCCACTTTCAGATATGTATCTTTTTCCAGGCTGCCTCGTACATCTTGAAACGGCTTTCTTAATAAATAGTTATTGAAATAGCTTTCTCAAGGTATACATCTGGGATGTTAAAAAAAAAAAAAGGACAAGGAATAAAAGTCTCACCAGAACAGAAAGTACAGAACATAGCACTTCAACTAAAGAAATTCATGAAACCCCCGCACTTAATTGTCATAAGAGCACACACAGACCTCACAGTAATAATCTGCTATAACTGCTCTGTGGCCTGGAACAGAGACCTCCTCTAACCCATTCAACCTCACTAAAAGCACTTCACAAGGCCACATACTAGTCTTGAGCTGTAGAGCTGATACATTAAAGTGCTTGAAAATAATTTTGCAAATTACACTTTAAGAAGCAGACTCATCATAAAAAATGAAGCCTCAACAAACTTCTACCACAAACAGTCTGCACTTGACATAGACTGGTATTTCATTCTGGAGCCACACGAAGACAATACAAACAACTGGTAAGTCCTTCAACATCAAGGCCAACAGTTTAGTTTTTATTATTCTTCCAAAAAGCATTAAGATACAATTTACAAGGCCACAATCCCTTCTTTTCAGAGTTATCCCAAGAAAGGTATAAAGAAAAAAACATGCACAACATCTTTTAATATTGTCTTATTCTGAAGTAGTCAAGCTGGTTTGGGTGTCCAGCACACATCAGAATGACTCTAAAACTGACCGAGCTTCCGCATGCACCAAGGTTTGGGATTTGGAGGGGTCTTTACCAACTTCTGCCATGTTATTGCCTTCTTATTTTTGCAACAGTGACTCTTTCCACCCTACAATCTTCCACACGTAATAAGTAAATCACTAAACAGCTTTGTTTTTTCTCTCCCTTCAGAGGAGAGCATACATCTATTTGGGGGATTTTTGCTTAAAAAGTGTTCTGTCACAGAAGTGAATAGCACAAAAATCTTGTTCCAAGCACTTTACAGTAACTTTATGACACTTGTTCATCTACAAGGAGCAGGAGAAGCTTTCACAGGTTCTGACTGTCTCACCAACACCTACTGTGTTTCATTCCAGGTCTACCTAAAGAGTAACTAGTTCATTTCTGTGCAGTGTCACACTATGATTGCTAGTAGGGAAGGCATTCTACATTAAACAATTTTGATGACTTCTTGACCCCCAACAATTGGCTTGGAGTGGCAATTGTACCCTATTCCTTTAACATTTTAATAATGGGGCACATTAAGAACACTCAGAAGCTATGAAGAGGTCCAAGAAGTTTTGATCCCACATGTTGTTTTGGGGTTGATTTGCATTTAAAACAAATCAGTATTTTTTAATATCTTATAGTAAATACATCATATTGCTTCAAGTGTAAGCTTCTATTTCATTAATAAATATGATTGTTTTCAGAGAAAGATGGGTGAACTGATAGCATCCAAGTCCCAGTATTTTACCATAAGAAAATGTATAATTGCTTTAAGTCAAGCTATTTCATTCTGGTCCTAGCATGACCTAACTTCTCCAAGTATTTCTAGTTAGGATTTTTGTCTAAAAGCAAATATATCAGGCTATACCATTTTCTACAAATAGCCTAAAGTCTAACAGTGGACTCCAGACACATCACAGGTTTTAGTCACATATGGAAAAGACAAATGGCAGTCTTTCCTTTTCCCTACACTCTCCCCAAGCTTAAAGCAGGGCTACTTTCTTCCATCTCCTAATGACATAAAATCTAGTTCTCCCCCTGCCTCCACTGAATCTTTTACACCAGGCTCAACTTCGCACTTCACACATTTTCAAAAGATGGGGGTTTTCTAACATGGCAGGTGCATGTGCAAACACAGTAGGAATCAGAGATGATCAGGTGTTTGTAGTGCTAGAAAGAAATGTATTATGCTGACCATAACTATTGTCAGAACGAAGAAATACAATGCAGGGGAAGTTCCTGAAGAGCAACTTGAAAAAAATTTATAGGTAATTTTGAAAGGGTTTTTTTGTAACCGCCCTTGAAGTTTGTTTTTTTATAAATGCCTGAGCATTTGAGCTAGAACTAGCCAAGGCAAAGACTGGCATTCAAAGTCTGCAGCTGCCTACAAATGTTAGCTTGAATTCAAGCTCTTTCCTCAACTCTGCCTTTCTATTTGCATAACAGAAATGCAAAAGTTTGTGAAGCAAGCTTCCACTTTAATGTCACTATCAATCTGTCAAACTGAAAACCTTCCTGTTATCTGGATTTCCAAAAACCTTGAGGGTTGGAGGAGCACCTCTCTGTAGGAGGAAAAAAAATAAAAAGATTTGTACACAAAACTGGTGATTGCATCTAAGAAACATGTAACACAGCACAGACAGAAAATTATGTCTACAAACCTTGCAAAAAGTTGCTTTTCTTTGAACAGTTAAGAGTTATCCACTATTTTATTATATCTTCTTTCGTTATGCTATCTTTCTTCTTCTTAGACGCATTTCCAAGGTCACCTTCAGTTAGGTTTACTTGCGATCCTACAAAACCTACCATCTGCAGACTGCTTTGCAAACTAGAATATGCCATCTACTGGCAATTTAGTAAACTGGAAGTTCAGCCGTCACTACTTTTGAACATTTAAAAAATTTAACCTGTGTTCAATTTAAATGCAAAACTAAAGGAAAAACTTCCAGCTAAATCCTTCAGATTGCATTCCAGCGCTTAGCATACAAATGTTACAAGTAAGTTACAAGATATTTAGCGACAAATCAGAAAGCTGTAACTAGTGCTATACAGCCCAACTTTCTGAATCTTGATCAAACTGTTTTTCCTTTTTCTCTGCTGCTTTTTCTTACTTTATGAGAGGGAATAAAACATCCCCATGCCCTAGCCTGAGGTTTCTAGAACAATGAATAGCTGCAGTTACCCGATTGAACTTAAAGCAAGAGCTGCTTGAAAGACTTTCTTACAGTGGAAGAATTGAAACATATTTAACTCATATATTTTAAGAGTATAAGACCCATGCTTTAGCAACCACACTATTACTGATTCACTGATATACATGTTTCTTAACACCGCAGTAGCACAGCTGCACTTCAGCGTGAGCTCAACTTGAGCATAAGCGTACTTTTCAAAGTAGGTTTCCAAAACCGTGTTTTTAGGGTCTGGCTACTATGATGATAGTTTTCACTTGTACCGTTTGTAAAAGACTGTTGAGGAAGTTCTTTGACCCAGAGAACAGGTGCTTTACACACCTGAACCTGGCAACCACACAGGAAGTGTGCAGAAGGAGCACCTTGAGCCCTTGTCAAGGGAGGAGAGCACAGCTCAGCGGGTGCAGCTGCCAGCCCAGCCCCCGCAGGCAGCGAGCCGCGGGTCGCCTTCCCCGCACCGCCGCCGGCCTGTGTTACCTGCAGCCGCATGAACTCTTGCTGCCCTTTCAGGCTGTCGTTCATGGCCTTCGACAAAACGAACCCCATCGCGCCCCGCACTGCAGAAAACACGAGACGGGAGACTCGGGCGAGCCGGAAAAACCGGGAGAGTGTGAGGAGAGCCGCCCCCGGGAGGAGCCTGTCCTGGGTCCCGCCTCCCTTCCCCCCGCCCCGCCTTCGCCTGTAGAAACTGTCCCAAGAAATTTGGAGAAATCCATCCCATATAAATATACACGCAGGCCCTGGCTGGCTCACCACTCGGGTGTGATGTATCTAGGCACTACATATAAATCAACAAGGAAAGGAATTAAAAATGCCTTTGACACTTAAGGCTTCTTATCTTGCTCTGCCTTTCATCATGTGTCAGAATGTTTTCATGGCATCATCATCCATAATTAAAGGCAGGCTTTGAAATCCAAAGGAATTAAATTTTCATGCTTCAAAATATTGAGGCAGAAATCATGCTCTGTCAGCTGGCCTTTAAAACGGTGATACAAATAAGGGCTAGAATTACAGCACCACAGAATATTCTGAGTCGGAAGGGACCCACAAGGATCGTCGAGCCCAACTCTTAAGTGAATGGCCCATAAAGGGACCAGACCTACAACCCTGATACTATTAGCAGCATGCTCTAATATCCAGAATTCTTTTGGCACTAAAGAGTATCTTCATTCAGTTTTTCAACCTCACTCTGTGAGGATATATGGCACCTCAAACACCACCTCATAGTACAATTTGACATCTCATCTTAACACAAGAATTAATATTTTTCCAGAAAGAGTCTACTCATTCAATCTGCTGACATCTGGACATGCAAATGCATGTTGTTTTTGCCAATACTTATTTTCTAAATTCAAGGATTTTTCAGAGAGTTTTATTAAAACAAAAAACAAAAACAAAAAAACCACCAAAAAAAAACCAACAAAAAAACCCCCAAAAAAACCACCAAAACAAAAAACCCCCCAAAAAACAAACAAACAAAAAAACCCCAAAAAAACCAGTCCTGAGAAGACAGCTGTCTTCCTTTTTTTTTTTTTTTTTCTTCTTTTTTTTAATTACTGGTAGAGCAAAAGTGAGAGAAAAGTAAGGAAAAAATAATGATTTTTCTCTTGTGAAAGCTTGTTTAGCATTTTTACTTGAAGTAAGGAACTTGAAGTATAGAACTTCCAAGAACTTGAAGTATTTTAGTGATATTTTGAGAATGTCTGTGACTTTTTGAAGTATTTAACAAGTATTTAATTTCTCCCCTGGATCTCTGATGCAGCAGAGACCCAGGGGACAAATTTCTTGCTATACTCCAGCTCCACGCAAGATGGCACTACTGCACTGGCAGCCACTGATTATTTCTGTAACTAGACTTCATCAGAGAGAATTGTAATTGATGGGTCTCTCACTGATTAATTTGTGAAAAAGTAATTTTCCTTGAAAGCAGGTTACCAAAGGTACCATCCGTGCTCACCCACTAAGCCCTTTGCAGCCAAGCAAACCATTTTGGTCTGTCCAAATCTCTTTTTGTTAGGAGAAAGGTGTTTCAGAGAGCAGTAGACCTCTATATTGCAGCTCTGGCAGATCTCTGTGTTACAGAGGTCTGCTTTCTGTGGAGGGGTTAGCATGATGGGGCAGCAGATTTCAATAATACAGGAATAGATAATGGGGAGGTGGAGGGGCAGAACTGTGGCTTATTGATAGGGAAATGGTGCTGGTTTCTGAAGAAAGGATCTAGGATTTAAGAAGCAGCACAGCGAATGGAAGCTAATTTCCACAGGGCATAAAAAGCCACTGTGATTCATGCCTGTGCAAGGGAGGCTGTTTTGAGCTACATCAGACTACGAACACGGGGAAGAATCCACCTGCAGCAGGGGCTGCAGCTCTTGCCTCTCTTTGTTGGTACCACTTGCTGCTCCACACAGGAGCTGAATGGTGTGATTTCACTGATATTGTCAATATTGATGGCCCCACGCTGGGGGACATTGCCCAGTCTGTCGGGTCATGGTATGGAGACCACAGCAAAAAATCAGACAGCATCATATATTGCATGGTGCTGTTAGATTGTTGGCATTTCTGAAGGCAGGCAGTGTTTCTTCAGTCCAGAAAGCTACAGGTGTTGCTGCCATTAGAGAGGACCCATGCACAGTCATAAAGACATTTCATAGTAACCCTAATCTGGCAGCCATTAGACAGGCAGTCACGTCTCCTCTGTTCTTACCATCTTTTAAAAAATCATTATAAGATGTATTTTCTCCACAAACAGCTGGCCCAAAAATAATTGAACCGTGGAAATGTTGGCTGTGGTACCTAACAAAAACAAAAACAAAACCAACAAAAAACAACAACAACAACAAAAACAACAACAACAACAAAAACAACAAACAAAAACAAACACAAAAACAAACACAAAAGCAAACACAAACAAACAAATTGACTCAACTAAAAACGGAAATAGTTATAGTTTGTGCCAATGCAGATATTTATTGGGTAATTTATTTGTGATTTTTACATGATGAGGAAGAAAGAGGAACATAGCATTAGAAGCAGAAGAAATATTTGAAAGAAAGCAAGCGTTGTTCCTCTTATCTTTATATGTAGCTCACTTGGATGCATCAGTCGGAATTTTATCATAATGGGTGTTAAACAATTCATTATTCCCTTCAATGATATAATCCAAATTGAGAAGGAATCATATCAGGCTAGAGATATCTTGTAGAACTAGTATCTGGAAAGTAGGTTACGTCTGTAACAGTCTGCCTGATTGATTTCATTGAACTGGAAAGATTATCTACAAACTTAAATTCCAAAATCTATTAATCAAAATAGTTAGTTTGAAAGAAATACAGGTCAATGTCCTGAATTTGTTGTATTAACAAACCAATTTCCTTGTTTTACCATAGTATATGTACTTCAGTATACCAGAAGTGTATTGACTGTGAACATAAATAACTGTAAGACATTTTAGCCCCATAGTAACTATTTATATAACTTGTGACAATAACTTTTTTTTTTTTTTTTAGTTTTGGGAATGAATGTTCAGCAAAACAATCCAGATTTCTAATACTTTATGTTAATGAAGAAAGATGATTGCAACCTTGAAGATTTTTATCTATTTTTTTGTTTTACTATTCAACTTCTGAAAACAGGAACTGTGTGAATGAATATCCTAGCAGCTACACGGAGCAGAGATAAACCTGTAGCTTTGACACAGCATTTTTTGTTTGCTTGTAAGGGAAGTCCCTATGTTATCAACTCTTCTTCGTTAACTAAAGCATTTATCATAACCTAGAAGCTTCGACTTCATTCTGGGAATGTTTTTGTGCTCATTTTTTGTTCTTACTGGAAAGAAACTTCACAGCTTGGCTTACGACTATTTTGTCTGTTTTTGTGACTGTTTTGTAAGTTAGTGTACACCACGTAGTGGTGTAAGTAAATTTGCCATTTACAAATGTCATGTTTATTGCTAAACTAATTGAAGCTTATTGAACTATGAGCTTCCTCTGAGTCTTTTATTTGGGTTCCTAACTGCCTTGAGGCCTCTGTGCTCCTCTGCCTTTGTGGAGATGGGTCTCTATTGGGCTGATATCCCATGGGAAGGGCCTGGAAGCAGCAGGGTCAGCAGTCATTTTCTCTCTGGAGGTGTGTGTGAGGGGTGTGCAGAGGAGCTTTTATTGCATAACGTAATATCTACATCCTTCTTTCTGAGGCACTTATGTTATATGGTTTTGGAAGATTTGAACATGATTAAAACAACTGTTGTCAAACACCTCCACATCAGTGTGCTGTATCAACAGAAAACCTGATGGTTTCCAAGTAGGGATTCCTGTGGTTTCTCAACCACTTGATGGCTTATGGCCCATAAAACCATTAACTATGTACTGCAGGTGGCAGTACCTGATGCTTAGGGCATAGAGTGCATAGGAGTTTGGGTGTCCTTCCCCTTCTTCAGTACACATCTCTGCAACCTGTATGCTACCATGGCCACAATTTTGTATTTGATGTATGTATCACCCTGTAAATATACTCACTAGTAAACTGTTCTCACAATGGCTGCTTGGTTCTTTGGTAATGTCCTGAGTAATACTCTTATTTCAGGGTCACTGTGTTGCAGAAAAGTTATGGCAGAGATCTTGTAAGGGTTATGTTTCATAACATAAGAAATGTTATCACAGCAAAGATACTATATACCACATTGTATTTCCAGATTGTATTATCAGGTTATTAAATTGGAGGTTGATCTCCTGGAAGGATCTTTTAAGTGGCAGGGAAGAGAGTTATTTAAATAAATTTCTTCTTTGTCTCTGGCAAAACAGGACATAGCTCCGGAATTTACGGATATCCTGGATACTGTGTCATAATTTCCAGTCCTTTGACACTTGTCGTCCTCTGTCTGAGTATATAACAGTCATGTAAGTCATCCATTTGGCAAGTGAATAAAGTGATCCCACCATGTTAAAAAAGAAAGGATAAGGAAAAGGCAAGGGAAGCAGGGTGGGGTGAGGGAGGTACTGATGCTGCTTTTGGTATTGTTTCCTAGAGCTCTTGGCTCTCGGGAATAGACAAGTTGCCCGGAGACCTCCCTGTTCCGCCACGGCTGAAGCGCTGGGAAACGTGAGGCTTGGGAGCACGGCGCGGGGGGGTTTCGGGACGGGTTTCCGCGAAGGGCCGCGGCCGGGAGCAGTTCCCGGCATTGCCACGGCCGGCGAACCCGCAGCGGGGAGGCCGGGGCCGGGGCGTAGCACATCTGGTCCGACCGAGGCCGGGCCGAGGTGGGACGTGAGACGCTTCGCAGAGCCCCGGTGGCCGCGAAGGGAGGCGGTGAACGGGGAGGAGGCGGCGAACGGGGAGGAGGTGGCCAACGGGGAGGAGCCGCACCGCCGCTCTGCGGGGCGCGGGGCTGCTGGCAGCGGGAGCCTGCATCCCGGCTGCACCGACCACAGCCTGCCCTGAAGCGACCACGGCGCCGGCGGCCACCCGAACGCCTCGTCCCTGACGGCATTTGCTCTCCTTGGGAATGCTCGGTGACAGGCAGGACTGAGATAGGTGCCTGGGAAATTTGTTGCTAAACAGGTGAAAAAAACCCCAAAACTCAAACCCCACCACCGCCTTGTAGAACTGTACAGTAAAATGTGTTTCTGTGCATGTGTATATATTGTGTATATAAATATAGGAATATGTGTGTATATACAACAAAATTAAACAATAAGAACGAGAAGAAATTCAACCAAACAAAACCCCACCCGTCCTGGTCTTTTATTTGCTGCTAAACATTTACATAGAAAATGCAACTCCGTGACCTCGAGGCAAGTGATGAAAAAGTGGAAACTAATTTCCTGACATTGAAAGGTCACTACATCAGCGGCTTCTGTGATCTCACAGTACTTTATAAATGTGTTTCAGTTTCTTTCTGTTGCACCTTTTTTTTTTCCTCTTTACTGAGACAATATAATTTAGCCTATTTTTAAGAGCAGCAAATAAACCAGTGGAAATTGACGTTCATTTGTCTCACCTACTGCGGATATCCACCCCCTCAACCTCCTAAGGTAGTTTCAGGTTGTTACAACCTGAATGTTACATTGAGATATTTTATAAACCACGATTTCCACATTCATCTCACACATCAAGTAAAAATTTTAACCTTAACCAATTTTGTATGTTACGTGGTTTTTCTTCCATGACAGATACTACGAGTGGGCTGTCAAGTGGAAAGAAGAAAACACTGAAAATTTTTAAGTGGTCGTTTCACAGTATTTTAACTCTTCTGGGAATTTCAACCCTTTTCTGAGGTATGTGAAGACAACTTAAGTGAATGAATTTACACTGAAACATATGTTTAAAGTTATGTTTTGTGCTGTTGACCTGGTTCTCCCACTACAGTCTGCAAGTTAATGTGAGTACATCCTTTTGCTACTTGGGGGGAAGTGGGGAGGGGGGTTCTGTATTCTTAAATGACTTATAGAATCAAGAAAATGAAAAAGGCCATGTTCTTTATTTTTTGCTAACCTAGTGTATAGGATTGAGAACTCTTCTTTCACTACTCAGTAGCCAGGCAAGGGGCCTTCATTGTGGCCAAATCTTGGGAAGAGCATATCTGTCTTTACCAGAGGAGGGTAGGAAATGCTTTTCCCATTATTCCTACATTATTCCTATTCCTATTCCTATGACCTTTATGGACATGATAAAGTAGTGTAGAAAGTTCTAGTTAGTTGTCTAGTGCTGTTTGGTACTGCTTGAGATTAATAATCTAGGGACCCTGAATTTGTGTAGATGGATGACCACTTGCAACTGGTGTTCCAAGGACTGGTGCTCACACATAGCTTTGATTGGATTACATGTTTCTTAAAATGCCCGTGGCATTTTATGTTCTAATTTTTGCAACATTTATGTCTTTGGTTACAGTGAACCACTGTTAGCAATAGAGAATTTTCCCTACTGGGGAACTTTCCAATAATGGGGAAGTTTCCTAAACAACATTTAAGTTGTCACATGAAGTCTTTTGACAAATAGTTCTGGTTTTCCTGTCTTCTTCATTTGATTGTGGGGAAACATGCAGCAGCACTACTGAGGAGCATTTTGCACAGTGAATATATTTTGCTTTTAAAAAAATATTTGCCACAGATGTTGGAAGCTGGCAGGAGGACAGAAGGGGCGTTGTGGTAGGTTCTGTAAGAAAAACAGCAAGCAGATAGCTTTAGTAAAGGACTTTGATTGACATCAAAGTCTCAAACTGATCCAGAGGATCCTTCTGCTCAGGGTGAAACAGGAGAAGGTTCTATAATGGTTATTGCAGTGGTTTTCTTTTTTCATGCACATCCGGAGTTGACCTGGACCTACATTTTTTTCTCTCTGTGAAAGTGAAAAATTGAATACAGCAGCAGACTTTCTCAGTCTTGAGGAAATCTGTAAGTAATAGTCGTATTTCTTTTGTGTATTGTAAAGCTTCTTTTCCTCTACAGTGGGAGAAAGCATGCTAATAAAGTTCAGCAATTGCAGGACATAAACATGGGTCTTGGAATTATAAAAGATAATTTGTTGTCATCTGTCTTCCAGGAATTAATCAGAACACCTCTCCTGGAGATCATGCCAACATTCAGATTTCCTTCAAAAAGGTGGATAGGGGTTTCAGACATGAGTATGAATATGTTTCAGTATCCTGACTGTAGTGCACATACTGTTTGTTCCCAGCAGTGTACTATTTCAGGCAGTCTATTTTGTTCTGAGCAGTCTACAGCCTCTACTTAAAAAAAAAATAGAAAGTATTTGAGTCTGAGTGTGCTGCAACATTGGTCATTCTGACATGGGGAGTGCAAAACAATGCCCATCAGTCTCAATGGCAGGCTTGTCTCCAGAGTAAGTGTGATCATGGCACACTTGTGAGATTGGTGTATCTCTACCTTGTTTGGGAAGCTTTACTTTGGAGGTTAGTTGGTGGTCTGGAGTGCTTGTTTCTTGAGCAGGGGAATCATGATGGAGGCATTCCAATTCATACACGTTCAGAGAAGCTCTTGGAGACAGGATTAGGCTGCAATTTTCTAGTGCTTTCAAGGACATCACTTGTGGCTAAGGAATAAATTTGGTACCTAACCACCTTATGAAGCCTAGGATTTATCAATGAATCAGGTCTTGTACCCTGAGAATCTTCTTTGTATTTTTCCAGCACTTGTTTTCAGAACATGCTTAGATTGTTAAAGGTGTAGTAGATTGCCTTCCTTTCTCAGCTCCATATGCATTGCCTTCTGCAAATCAGCCGTTGGTATCGGGCAGCAGCAATCTGAGGAAAAGAAGCAGTTTGAATCAAATTCTTAGGAGAAGTCTACTTCCCTTAAGCCACAGCACTGTAAAGGTGCATGTGCCTTATGAATTCAGGACAATATTGTTTTTTCACTATCATCCTGAAGCTGACAATCAGAGAAAGAAGGATGAAACATCTTAGAAAAATGGTTAAGAATGGCAGTCAAGAAAAATTTCATCAGTTAGGAAGTGCCATGGATATTACAGTTGTTTAATTTCTTATACAAATTCTGAAACTACCACTACAAAACAGTTAAAGGCAATCCCTCCTGATTTTTGTGGATGTTGGGGTAGCCAAAATTAGGACTTCATTTAGAAAAAAAATCTACCATTTTCTGCATTTGTGAAAGATATCCGTTACGGTGTTTGAATTTTCCTTAATAGTAAGTTGAAAAATGATGGCATTAGTAGATATTAGTATTGTTCTGACCTAAAATACAGACTTACCAAAAGCAGTGGGTGTGTGAAGATTAAATGTATGAGTTGATATTAATAAGCATTTTAAAATGTTAAACTGTGTAGGAGTATAAAACCTATGTCAGTAAAGAGGGGAAAAACTTCTGACAGAAAAGTGAAATTACTTTTATATTCAGAGGTAAAGCAGCAGAAATTCAAGATAATAGAATCTGCTTGTAGATTGACTGGTTTTGTCACTGTTTTACAAAGACACTATTGTGTAAATAGTTGATAAATAGTCATTATTGTGTAAATACTTGTTAGGAGATGAACTACTGCATGAATTATTTTCACAATGTGTATAACTTCATGAGCCTTGTGATAAGTACTGTGGGACCAGGGTGAAAAAGCAAGGTATACTCACAGCATGTTAAAGTAAAGCTAACAGGTGGGGAAGAACCATGTTCTATTTTCACCAGTGACTGAGTATAGAAAATTCTTTCCTACTTTCCTACTAAGAGCAACATTTCCTGCTACAGTTAGGGGAACAATTGGGTATTTGTGAGTAATTATTTACTAATCAACAGATAAAGCATCTATTTAGCCATAACCAAGAACAGATGTTTAAAGCCAATAAAGTAAGATGTTTTTCCTGGACCTACCCACGCAGGAGGATTTCTGCCTGATTACCTACTGGGTGTAGTTTCATTCTGTTTTTGATTAGGGTGGAATTCAGTGTCTTCTGTCCAGTTCTTTGTGTGGAATGACTATAAAGTGTATTTTACAGTGCAAGTCAGAAAATAAGTATGTATTTATATTTCTCTATTATTTTATCATTTTAGGTTCTATCTCCACCATGGGAAGGCCTTTGTTTTTGTATGTATTTTTATTCTACTGGCATTTCCTAAATGGTAAGAAGCCAAGTCATAAAAAACAGTAGAACTGTTTTAGTATGTTTTCTTTCCATGCATAAGCACAGAAACGTTAATTTTCCCAGTCTTCCTTCAGCTGCTAGCATTTGAGGTTTTTTCCTTAATGTTTTAAGTAAAAAGGTCAAAGCATGGATTTACATTAAACTAGATGCCTGTGCTTTGATATGGGGCCAGGTTAAAATCCCTGTCTGTGTTCCAGCAGAGACACCATTTCAAACAAGGTACAATTTTCATTACACAAAAGGGTTTTTTTGGCTCTATAAAACCTGGGAATTGTTGTGTATTCTCTAACATTGTCTGCAAAACCAGCTGGCATTTATATAAACAGAACATTCCCATCGGAGGCACTAACACTTACTTGCCTGTTACCATGGCAGTGTTCTCAAAGCAACAGCTGAGGGGCTGTGCATACACAGTTCACTGTTTTTAGTACAGCATCACACTGTGTGTGTGCACAAAGCAGGTGTCTGCAGGTTTGCCCATTGTGTGTGCAAACAGCAGAGGTCTTGTGTTTTGTCACACACTTGGACAAGCACATACCAAAATGTTTAATTTTTCAGAACAGAGCAGATACTTTGGTCCTTAAAATCTCCTGTGGATATGGTAAGACATGACTTCAAAGATGAGGCTTATTATTGAAAAACTATGTTTTCTTTCAAATTTTGTTTTTCAGCTTTATTCACTGTTGAAGCTCCTCAGTCACTCTACACTGTGGAACACGGGAACAACGTGACCATGGAATGCACATTTCCAGTGAATGGGAAATTAAAGTTTAGAGATTTAAGTGTCAGCTGGGAAAAGAAAGATGAGTTGAAGCAGGTTTATGAACTTGTCAAAGGAAAGGAAGACTTCAAAAATCAGCACAGTGATTTTCGGGGAAGAATAAAATTGTTGAAAGAGAATCTGAACTTGGGACAGTCTCTCCTTCAGATCACTGGTGTGAAGCTCAGAGATACAGGGGTTTACCGCTGTGTTATTGCATACGGGGGAGCTGACTACAAGACAATTAATCTAAAAGTTAATGGTGAGTGTGCTACTACCAGAGGTTCAGTACTCTCTGATACTCTTAAAAGATTTCAGAGGAGACCCTGACATGTCTGGATTAGCAGTTAAAGAAACCTCACCAGAGACAGGAGCTGTCCAATGGCGCTTGCACAGCTGTATAACCTGGCACTTCCATTTAGGCTGAATCCGTGTTCTGTCCTTTAAGTCCCCAATGACATGTGAGAAATGGGGTTGCAAAATCATGTAGACAGTACAAAGACCATAGCACCTAGTGAGCTTTCTAAACCACATCAAAATTGTAATAAATCCTGTACCTCCAGTTACACATACAATAGTGTTATTTACTTTTCCTGTCAAAATCCAAGTTGAAACTTGACCCAGGGGGCTGGGGAAAAATAAAAGGTGTCTTGCATTTAATACATGCTGTTCTTCTAGTTTTCTACTGGTAATGATTTTTTTCCCCAATTGTTTAGCTCCTTACAGAATTATAAACCAAGGAGTGGTAAGCACAGGACACAACGAATGGAAGTTGACATGTCAGTCAGAAGGATACCCAGAAGCTAAAGTGATATGGCAAAACAGAGACTATGATGATTTGACTGATAAGGCAAACACAAGATACGAAAATGGAAGTGACCAGTTGCACCGTGTGACAAGTACCCTTACAATCAAAAGTGGAATTGATGAGATTTTTTACTGTATATTCTGGAATAAAGAGCTGCAAGAAAATACAACTGCCATTTTACACATAGCAGGTAACACTTCTAAATTTCATTTATGGTAATACACTCCAAGGTGCTAATGTAATTTTGTCCCAGATGAATCAGCCATGATTTGTTTCTTTTTCCTATCTACTTTTGAAAAGGCTCGAAGGAAATACCTGTGTCATTCAGTTTTGTTATTCATGTACACTTTCACCATACTAACAAATTCATCATGCATGTATGGTCAGAATTTAAAGCCAGGAACTTTGTGCGACCTGCAGGTATGTGAAAATTGAACCTAGATGCTAAAAAAGTTCCATTATTTGGAAGACATGTGGCTCAGCACCTGGAAATTAAACTCTCCTGTATAAACTAAACACATCTTCCAATAATGTTCTATTTAGTTGATGATTACTGTCAAATAAAATTGAACGGTATGGCCTTTTCTTGCCACTACAGCCTTTGCTTTGAGCATATTTAAATTTAACCTATTGTACACAGATTTTTTTTCCTCATAAAGTCTGGATTGAAGGAAAATTCATAAATGGACAAGACGAATACAATTCCTCATTAGACCTTTCAACTGGGCAGCTCCTCTGCTGCTTCTGCTTTTGATTATTCTTTTCTACATTGTAGCCTGATATATTTTCAACCAGACTGGAGACCTGATCCAACTCAAAAATAGTATATCTCTTTGTCAGACTGTTACTTTGTCGGGTGATTTTCCTGGTCCTGTTCACCACCTAGTTTTGAAAACACCTGTGCGGGCACACTTTTTGGGCCTGACAAGGGTTTGAAACAGGCAGGTTAGAGTGAGGAAGCCAAGTTGTTCTTTCAATGGGCAAGTTTGATTTTAACAAAAAAAAATCTGAGATTCAAGGAGACCACTTACCCTTTGCATTCAGAGCTTTACCAGATGAAAGGGACTCTCTGTTCTCTTTCTCAATTAGCTTTTTCCTATAGTCCTGATGGGAAACTAAGCTAAATGTAACACTCTGACAGGCAGAATTGTGATAAGACCAAAGACACTATCATATGGAATGCAGGGAACAAAGACAAATATCAATTTGCTCTATCTTCCCTGCCCCCCCCNAGTGCACCATTAGCATCTAACCTTAGACACAATCTAGAATGTTGTTATCATGTCTTAACTGCTCATAGCAAAAATAATACAGTGACAATGAAAGCCAAAGGGAGGATCTTACGCAATTATGTAATGTCTTATCCTCCCACTTCTTTTTCTTGAAGATTCAACCGATGGCATTCTCCAGACTGAGAACAGACGCTTTGTTGGAGCAGCTCTCATTGCTACTGCTTTTGTTGGATCAGGGCTTCTATTTATGCTCTGCATAAGAAAAGGTATGCAAATTATTTATTTTAGGGTATCTCAGTTATTATCAATTTACTCTGTTAATTCATCCTCGCTGAGTGGAATGAGACAATTTTTTATCACATCACTTATTTCTCTTTCTTTGCTGGACTTAGGTAAATACTAGCAAGTTGACAGATTGAAACAGGTTATCAGCCCCTCAGAAATCACTTGCCCATGCATGTCTGTTAATCTTTCTTATAGATAAGGATGTAGAGCAGTAAGATTATTGTCTAACCTATTCCAACATCAAAGCACAGTTTATTCACCTACTGAAAACTGAAGATTCCTGTTCTGTGTCGTCCATTTTGACTGGGGACCAGAATGCTGGCAGCAGACAGTGTACTAGAGATTTTTTTGTGAGTTTTTTTCTGCATTCTCTGAAAAATTTCACTGGACTGTGAGCACCTGATTTTTAAGAGAATATTCCCACTCAGGCTTCATACCACTTCATTGATTTCCTTACTAAGTTTTGAGCTTTTTCAGTTCACTTCACTAACTTACACTGGACATTTTCAGCATCTCAGTATGTCGAGAAGCTAAACCATTGGCAATAATTTGCTTTCATTTGCTAGCTAACAAAAGAAAAAACTTGGAGAAATTATTTTTTGTGTATCTGAGTATGAAAAGAATATAGTTAGCACCCCAAATAAAGGAAAATAAAGGTTGGAAACTTGTTACTTAAACTGAAAGAAGTACTGTTAATTTCTTTTTCTTTTGTTGGTTAGTTGTGGGGGGGGCTATGGAAACATGTCCTGGGAGAAAAATTCCTAAGCTTAACAGGCTTGCAGGTGCTCCTAACAGGCTGCAAAAGGCCTGTAGTTGACCCTGCAAGCATAACAATTTACTTGCCCTAAGAACACGATAGGAATGGGAGCAGAACACGAAAGTGGAAAAAGTGACAGCAAAATCCTTGACTGCTCAAAAGATTTCCACTGGGGATTTCAGCGAAGGTCAGAAGTTTCCTAGGTTGCCTGACTAATATTTATTGTCTCTGTGTGTATGTGATAATGTATATACCTGTCATGATGTACGTTATTATCATGATTAGGTGTCATATCTGTATCTATATATATATATATATACATACACACATACAAGTGTGAGTGTGTGTGTGATAAACTACAATTTGATTCAAAAGCTAAAGTAGTGCCAACGGGTTTTTGTCTTAAACCCTAAGCTGTCCCAGGTTACTGGACACGTGATTCTTTCAGAACAGAACCTCCTCAGAATGTGGGCATTTTTCTCTTAAAAAAGCACTGAGAAGATGATCCACTTTTTGTTCCTTGTTGTATGATATGTTCAAAATCTGGGCGAAAATATGCGGTGGGAAACCATTTGAACAAGTATTTTCCAGTGATGTTAGTGTACAGTATCAATGGAGTTCTGGCTTAGGAACAAGAAAAGGAAGTTGGAAAGGCAACCAACAAACTGGGAGCACTGCAGAATTTATTTTAAAGTCTCTGAAGAAATTTAATGTTTTGAGAACAAATGATTACGCTACGCTAAGTGTGCCCCTCCCACCAGTGTGTTTAAGTTCCTCATTAGGTCTAATGGTAGTATTTTCTTTTCTCTTTTGTTTTCTTTCAGCTAGAGCAAATAAGGGCAACAGAACACCTGTGGCGAGTTCATCAATAGCAAGTATGTACATATGACATAAATCTAGCAGAGTGTGATTCTTGTGGAAATAATTGCTTGAGAATTAACTTTGTAATGGTGACAAGCAAATGGAGATTTAAATTCAATTTTGATTTTGCTTTCTACTTTTTACTTATGTAACAACTCTAAATTACAATTGAAGAGTGGCTTTTCATGACTGCATCATCCTTTTGAAAGGAAAATGTGAAAGAAAAGCATACTTGTTTCAGGAGCAGATACACTCCTGATACGCATAAGAAAAGGACAGAGCAGTATGCTGTGTTTTGGAAAGTCTGCAATAGGATGGGACAGGCTCCCTGGAACATAATGCCTCAGAATGGCATCACATCCTGATGTGCAGACTTTGTGCTGCAATGTGAATCTCATTGGCATGTTCCTGTGTTTTCTCCAGTATTATAGCATGCATCTGCGGGTCTTGGGACAGAGAGTTTGGCCCTGTTGAGAGAAATACAGGGAAGTTTCTAGTTTCTGTGTTGCGATATTGATGCTACTTACTATGAGCAAAGCTCAGTGGAAGGCCAGTACTGCCATGACAGGTGGTGTTGAAGGAAATGACAAAAAAAGCAAAGAGAGTTAATATTTACAAAAGGGGAGAAGAGATTAAAATCCTTTTGCTGCCTCCCAGGGTGGTTATGGGTTGATTTATTTTTGATTTGTTGTATATGTTTATTTGGAGACCACCACAAATTAAATTGCTGTGTGAAAATTAGTTCATACAGGCCTTTGGCATTTTTCCTAAGAAAAACTCTCTTGAGAATACTTACTCAGACACAGTATTTGGTGTTAATCTCATCTCTTGCTCTGTATTCAAGTCCCTCTGGTTCCTGAGTGGCCTGAGACGCCAGTTTTTAACACAGATTTATCACTATAGGAAAAGTTTAAACCATGCTCACTGCTGCGTCTATGTATGTCCTTTGCTTACAGAGCTGTCAAAAGATAAGGATACACATGACTGCAGAGATGCTTCTTTTGAAGACAGAGAGCTGAAATGTAAGTATAAATGATAAAGGAAAAATTAGTAGCAAACTGCACACAGCATATACTATCCCTGGTCACTGGAGCATTGATTCAAGGCTGGTTTATTTAGCATCCTGTTTCAACAGACAGAGCCTTCAAGAGAAATACAGCCTCCCATTCTGTGTCTTACAAACTCACCATCATAACTCACTGTGTACTGTTTGTTACATAAAAATGAATCTGTTTTTTAAAATAGAAAGAAAATATATACAAAGGAAAATGTGATATGGAGATATGGACAACCCAAATCAGTCTTTTTTTTCTGCTCACACTTTTGCTATAGAAAGAGTTGTTAATACACATCTCTAAGGATGGTGATGGCAATGAGGGAGGAGACAGGAACCCATCACAGCCACTTGAGCAGGTCTCAAGCTGTGCAAATCTATCTTGGCAATGCAAGAAAATATATCATCACATATGTGAAATCTATGAAACATCCTGTGATGTGCAACAGGAGAGTGAAACTATTGAGGTTTTTCTTTCACATTCTTGCTGACACATAAAGCATTTGCATTAATTGCATCCCAAACCCTCCCTGTTACACTTTACTACAGTAAACTCACAGGTAAGCCTGCAGGTATAGATCTCCAAGCCAAAGAGTTAAGGCCTGGGGATATGCCACTGGGAATACTGACAGACAGAGCTCTAAATTTATTTGAAAGAATTTTAAAAGTTTTTAAAAGAAAAGGGGACCTAAGCAACAGCAATCTCACCGTATTTGCTAAAGAGCACTTCCCACCAGTATGTCTGAACTACCACTTTATTTCCTGCCATGATCATCTTCTTTTCTGTTTGATCTTTTAATTCATTTCATTTTAGATCTTTAATTTTGACAATAAAGAAAAATTTTTGGTACCTCCAAACCTAGGAAAGGGGCCCAAAGCTATGAAGTGTTCTGTGCCTTCATCATCTTGTAATTTCACAATTTTTTCATGTAATTCTTCCTATTACAGATATGCAAATTGAGAAGACCTAGAGAGACCAGGGGAAGACTTTTTTCCTCAGTTGTGAAGATTTGACAGCTCAAATGTTCTGTCTATTGAAGGGGATATTAATTTTTTGTATTTATTGTCTGATGGCAATCTTAAGGAAAAAACCATAATAAAGTTAAAGTAATTATAGCATAAAAAATTATTGAATTCAGGCTTCTGTATATGTGACTAGATATTGAGGTATTTATTTAAATATCAAAGTTTCTACCTTCTTAAGTTTAGGCAAATGTGTCTTTCAAAGACACATTTAATTGAAAATATCTTTTAGGTAAAGCACTTTAGGTATATGACCGTCATGAATTTCATAGTTAGTTCTTGATAGTCATCTTCTGAACCTTTTTTTTCTTTCTTCTCCACCTGAGCTCTTAATTTCCTGCAGAAAATTGGTTGTCCATCTGTTGAAGAATTTTTTCATTACTTTGATCCTCATAAAAGATGATGGTACAAGAAGACAAGATGCCACACATACAGGGCATTTTCAGTCCTTAAAATACTGGATGCTCACAGCTAAGCCTAAAAAAAGGTGACTTAAAACTCTTGGCAACTATGGTTTGGAAATTAAATAATACTGAACTTTTTAATATCTTTCTTTGAAAAACATTTTAGGCATCTAATTGCTTCATTATATAGCTGACACTACTTGCTTACTGCTCATTATTTTTCGGATTTACAATTTTTACAATAAAATTCTTTGGGCACTCAGGAAGAACAGCCCTTGTTTTAGATGGCCATTTGGTTTGTCTTGGGAATGGAAAAAGGAAAATCTACTTACTTCTAGGACATGAAATACATGCATATGTGATTATGTAGAAATGTTGAAGAAACCTGTTCCTGGATCCCATTTCGCAAGTTATTGTTATGTTATATTTGGCTAAGTGCACAGCTTTTTGCAGGGGGTGGGATCATAACACAGGTGAGAATTATTTATTACAATGGTATTCACAATTGTATTTTTTTAATAAAATACGTTTAGTTCTTCTTGTGTTTTTTCCTACTTTCCTTGACCTGTCAGTAACTAGTGTAAGCTCAATTTGCATATTTCTGAGAAAAAACAGAATCTAAGGTTTGTGTGTAGAAGACAGCCTACAGCCATGTCCTCTAATGGCTCCCACAAAGAAGAGATGGCAGAGAACTGGAATCTCATTGGACTCAGGTTTTATTTTTCAGTCGAAAATAAATAAGTTTATTGTGCAGTTCTAAGGATGTGGACACAGTCCTCATTCATGAATGCCAGGGCTTCACTGCTGGCAGTATTCAACCTAGCTAATGCAGGGTTGTGTTTAATATTCTCAGAAAGCTCACCTATGCAGCAGAATAGAGAAGTGTGTCTCAGAATCTTAATGGGGTTGGTCAACCCCAGTTAGGTAAATAGTTACTACACAGTGATTTCCCCAATTCATAGCAAAGTTTGTGTATTCTGATACTGATTCTTGCCATTCGATTCTTCGAGGTTGCTATGTGAACTTGAACATCTCCACCTGCTTCTCAACATGCTTTTTGAGTCTGGATGTCATTGAAGATGATAGCTAAATTTTAATTACCTACAGAGGGGTTTTTGAAATGTCAGGGCCATGTCAGGACAAAGTGCTGACTCAGCACACAAATGTAAAATCATATCACCACATAAATAATTCCCCTTCCAGACAAGATGGCCTTTTCTTTTTCTACTTCCTAGTTGAGACTGGACAAGTTGTGTGCATATGAAAGTAAAAGTGAAGAAGTCTCCTCTCGTTAGTTCTTACAAGCCTTTGCAAGGCAGTGCTGTTAATGGTGCGTGCTTAGGGTTGTGGAACAGAAGTTAAGGTCTTTATCAAACTCCATTGGACAGCAGGAACAGTCACATTTCTCTTTTCCCAAGAGAAAGGAGAAAGGGCAAGTTACTGTTGAAAATGCTGTATATCAGATGAGTAGGATAACGAAATGAGGGGATAAAAGTATAAATTCTGTAGCTGAACCCTAATTTCTAAAATAACAGTGCTTGAATCCCTGAGTGGTTGATGGGAAGCATAAAATTTTTCTACTTCCTTAGAAAAGCAGGGCATGTGGTGACTAAGAGGTAAGGTGAAAACACCTGTCCTCACTAAATAAGCTCTACTTCATACTTCTCTGAAATACAAAGCAGAACTTGTCTAATCTAATATTAGAAATTAAGCTTTTAGTATAATCTAAGTCTTGTGGCTTCACTTTTATGAATACAGGGAGACAGGCCCACATGTTTATCCTCCACTGCCATGAGTGGTTTCAGCCCAAGTATTTTCTGCTCATTGCACAGGGAGAACACACACCTAAGTGAAAATAGAACACGTTTAGTTCATGAAAACTAGGTCAGTGGAAATCCTTCCTATCCTAACACAAAAAAATGTAGTTAAGCACTATATGTGTAATAACATACATCTTCTTCCTTCAGTAAAAAACACTTGCATGTTACTTCAGTGTTTTTGGATATCTGGAAGACAAAATACAGCAGCAAGCAGGAGCAGACTTAGCTTCAGTAAGCTGCGTTTTACTTCCTGATGGCCAAGCGTTATTAGACTTCCAAAAGTGCTCAGAAAAGCCTGGTTCATGTGCACAATCTAAATTGGCTTACTGGTATTTCAGTTAAGGACTCATTCATTAGACAAATGTAACTATGAACCAGTGTGGTGGCCTGCTTTATGATGTGGAATTTAATTTTCCAGAATATGAAAGCTATTGCTAATAACAATTCCATTAAAGATCTAATAATATGAAAAATAGAATCATTGCTGTAGAACCCGCATAGCTTTGCATGGAGCAGCATCGCAGGATGTGTGTCCCTTTTCCTCTTTGGCCAAAAAAGTACCAATGGTGCATCATTCAAGCTTGGGCTGGCCAGGAAAACAACAAAGATGTTAACAGTGGAATTTCTGCTATTGCAGATGTTAACAGTAGGACTTCTGGTTTTTCAGTATCATCTCCCAGATTCCCTGTCTCTCTTTCCATATTTCTCTGGTCCTGCAAATATATGATTGTCCCAGGCAAGTCAGATACTACTGGGTTCATGTGTGTGCCTAAGGCAAGTCACTGACTCTTGTGCAATTTCACTGAGCTACCTCCCTGTTCCAAAATGGGAACACATGAAGAAAACATACTGTAGGCAGAACTGGCTCAGAATGAGTAGAAGATGGTGGTGGTGCTTGTGAAGTAACTTTGGTGTTTCTGTCATCCAAACCATTGCCTTCTGCCAAGGAAGTCATCGGAGCTTTTCTGAGAAAATGTGAGACTACCTATGAATTACTTTGTGTGACAGGGCTATGCACGATAAGCTTACTGAGGAAAAATAAAGTAATGTAACAGTGGTTTTGTTGAACTAGTTTGCTCTGTACTAGGCAGCAGGAGACATGATTTCATGGTCTAAATCAGTCTGGAACTGTGAGGCAGGCAATCATCATACATCATCCCAAACCAGCTAGGATTCACAGGAATAAAGCCACAATCATTTTTCATGTTGAGGTAGAACACAATTCTCCCAAGCAGTGAGAATCTAACAGGAGACAAAAGAGTATACATGTCCCACCTGCAGCACAAATGCATCCTAGAAACCTGGGAGGAATCTGTATCTCTTTTATGTCTCCCACTCATGATGTCATCATAAATTAAAAGATCGAGTGATGAAAAATGAAAAGATGCATCCATTGATAAAGCTGTTTGATAGAACAAAATACCTTTATGTTGGAAACAGGATCTGTCAGTCACCTAATCCAATCTTCCACTCAAAGTAATGACATCAAAGTTTGGTGTACTTGTAAGGATGGAGATTCACAACCTCACTGGAGTGTTTGATTAGCCTCATGGTGATTTTTTTTTTTTTTAATAGCATCAATTTCGATGAAAATTAAGAGGAAATGGGTTCTGCAAATATTAGGTAACTGCTTGACAAATTCTTGTAAAATTAATCTGATGAAAACTAAGAAAATATAACTTCATGAATGTATAACAGTCCTAGTAAATGCAAGTTTTGATGCCAATGCTGTACACTGCTCTAAATGGTTATAAACCCAGTGAAAAATCATGGGTATAATCAAAAGCAGAATTTGACCGTATATATTTTACAGAATGCTTTGTATAATTTTTTTGGATGCACATTCTCAGCAATGCAGAGTCCTGAGCTCAGCATACATTCAGCACGAAACTGAAACTGCTAACAACATCCTAAGAAACGTCCTTTCAACATAGTCAGTTTTTGTGTGACATAAAGGCTGACTAACATCAGCCTACAAGCTGTGCTATTGGTGCATGTTATAGACTGTCACAAGAGTTGGGAAGTTTCTGCTACTGTGCAAATAGGATAGAGCTTTGAATATCTTTGCTGCTACATGAATCAGATCGCAATGACCTGCATAAAGATCTGATGTGAGTATAACACTGATAAAATGCAAATTGATGTTTCCTGTATTTCTGACTGATGGATTGCAGATTTTTTTCTTAGATTCTTAAGATTTACTTACGTTTATTTTCAAATTATTACTGGGATATAGACTCTGATTCTGAATGAAAGACTGGATAAGTTCCAGATCCTAAACCACAGGTCCATATAACTTCTAATCCTGATAGTTTTAGAAGCTGAACCTGTCTTGCAACTCTATCTTCTGTCATAGGCAAAGGCAGAGGAGTGGTGCTGGTGAGCCTCTTCAGCTTATGCATGAGGATGTAGCTGTTAGTAAATATTTCATCCTGAATTTCAGGGAAGATTTGAATGGGGAAAAAAAACCCCTGTATGTATTTGTATCTATCAATTCTTGTTTACTTTCTTTTAGTTGTTATTAACCCACTAGCTGCAGACAATGGGTTGTTTTGATTGTACAGCAAGTCTGGAGACTTTCTCCTTCTGCATCCCAGAAAGAGCACAGGCTATGAAAAGGAGAAGTTCTTGTGCCTCTCTGAAAAGTCTTGCTTTGTGTAGAAGCTGGAGATGTGAAAGGAAATTTGCAGTGTATCATGCCAGAGTGTTAGCCTGTATTCAGCAATGCTGCTAAGAGCTGAAAGGCTTTGAAAGGTTCTATGGAATACACAATTGCATCTTAAATGTAACAAAATTTCATCCCAATTCTATCCTAGTATCCATTAAAAAAAGAAAGAAGCGGCTGTATTAAAATGCTTGTATTTGTCATGGAACAAAAAAACTGACCGTGGAAAATATACAACAGGTGACGGTTAAACAGTGCAAGGAAAGTGAGAATTCACAGACAGCGTGAGCAAAGGAGGAAGTAAGAAATTATATCTCTTCACCTGAAAGCTGAAGTGAGAGGGAGAGCAGACTAAAATGATGCAAATAGGCTGTCACAGGTGATCAGGAACAAAGCAATGGTCCCAACAATAAATTGCCTGTGTGGTGAGGTGAGCAACAAGAGACTGCAGTAAGTGTGCAAAAGCCAAAGGAAGAGCAAAAGGTGAGATGCTATATGGATAAGGTGGGTTTGAGAGAATGAGAGCAAGAGATTATGTCCACAGAATATACAGGGACAGGCTGGAGAAATGGACTTGGAACAAATTTTAACATGCATGGTTAGGTTTTTTTATGAAATTCCTGAAATGGAAACAAAGTACCTTCTTTCTGATGGTGAGATACAAACCAGCTGTAGTTTGCATGAGGATCTAATGGTGGGTTTTTTTTTTATTTTGCCGTTTATTTTCTGACCTAAGATATAAAACCTTTTTTTCTTTAATTTTTCGTTTCATTTCTTTTTTTTTAAACTGGATCCTACATTGAAAGTAAAAACAGTTTAGCCATTTCATGAAGATGTCAAAAAGTTCTGTCTTTCTTCACGTGTGGGAGTCTTGGAACGAAGCTTTTGAGAAAAAGCATTGCAAAATGCACAGAAGGCAAGGGAGTTTCAGTAACAGAAAAAGACAAAACAAACAGTGACTGGGACCATATACTCTTTTGCTGTGTACGTAGGTGCATGAGAAGACAGTCTCTTTTCTAACTAAGTGAGCATAAAACTCCATTTCATGCAGGAAGAGTCAAATGGAGCCAAGTGGGATGCCACGTTAACACAGCTTGATTGCTTTTGATAAGACGAGTTTGTCATCTTGGAGTGTTTCCAGAAGGCACCATGTTGTGCTTAGTACAGGTTCTAGCTTTGCAATACAATAAGACAGAAAGTGTAGAAGGAGAGAGATTAGGAAAAGCGTGGTCGGAGCTGATCTCAGCTCAGTAATGTTGCAGAATTTGTCAGCAGCAGAGCAAAAATGTTGAATGTAGGAGTGAACAGATCAATTGCAATATTGGTGTTTCAAATGCATAACAAAGCCTACCAGCTCAGGATGTCTCAGGATACAAGACCACTTCCAAGAGCTTGTTTGCTAAAGTGTACGTGACAGTTCGTGTGGAGGTAAACACAGGCCAGCTGGCCAGCCTGGTGACATTTCCATCCTCCCAGTCCTGGAGTTCAATGTCCCCACTTCCTTCTACATTGTAAGAACACCTGTGTTATACCTGCTAAAACTGAGCATGATCATATCATAAGTGCTGTAAACAGGATACCTTGTTCTGCAGGGAAATACAATACTAAATAGCCACAAAACTTTAAAAGGACCAAATACCCTTTCCTCAGTCCTTTAATACTTTGATCTTCCAGAATGAAATCTGAGTGATTATTGTGAACTTCTGTGTTGATTTGACTTCTGCTTTAAACCTGGAGGAAAGCTGGTGTGCTTGAAAGCTTGTTTACCTTCTCCTTAACTGTTCTGATTATTCTAGTGGAAGTTATCGGTCTACAAAAGTCTGCTTGCTTAATGCTGCTAACTTTCATTATGTAGCCACTAAATGTGTTTACTGTTCTAAACCATCCATTTTCTGGAATACAAATATTTTAATAGCTGAAACAATGTTTCCAGGAAGGGCTTTCCATGATTTATTAGACTAGAAGGTCCCTGAAGCAGTGACTGTGCCTCTGGTTGTTCTGTTTAGTGGACAGCACAGGGATTTTGTTCAGGATCCTTTGTTAAACTTGTGTTGAGAATAATCACAGAACGATGGAACCATAGAATTATTTGAGTTGGAAGGAACATTTAAAGGCGATCTACTCCAACCCCCTTGCCATGTGCAAGAGCAATCATAGCAAGGGTACTAACCAAAGGTAGTTCCAGAGAATCTTATACTAAGATGCTTCTTTTACTTAAGAAAAACATTACGATCTTTCATGGATGAAACGAATAGGATTTAATTTACATTATTCATATGTGGGTTTCAATCTTTTTTAGAAAGGAGTAACTTGCAAAATATTCTGTGATCCTTCTGTTCCTTTGCTTAAAGAAACTTCCTGTAAACTTAACATTATAAACATTGCGAGAGTTGTCACTAGCTGAGGCCAGATCAATCCTAACTCTTATGACTAGATTAGTGCCAACCTCAGTTGCCAACTCATTGTGGTTCACATGAGTGTTTTCTGAAAATAAGATCCAGGAGCCATAACAATAAACACATACCAGAGGTCTATACAAAGCACAGCTACTTAAACGAACTATCCCAGCTTTTGCTCAAGAGCTCCATGGTTTAAGCATGTAGCAGTTTGATGTTCATATTTTGCCACTGGTTTAAGTTCCTGAGAGTGTCCTTATAATATCCAGCTTTGTCAAGATAAACACCTTTTCACTTCTGTCTGTAGAATTGAATAACGCCTATACATTATGTTGAAAACGGAAAAAAATTGTTGCATGGAGCATACAGCTTGTACAGCTTGTCTAAATTTTCCGAGGGAACAAAAAATATCCTTCTCACTCCTTACAAGAAGGATTTTGGACAATCACTTAAGATTTTATGTGAAGTAAGGCATTTCATTGGTCAAAAATTACCCTTTTTTTGAGACAAGTGTTATAATCCCTCTGGATATGTGAGCTGGGGCCAGGACTAAAGTCACAGGCATGATCAACTGAATGAATCAAGAGAAGAAAAACAATACTTAGTATCATTTTGATCTTTGGTGGAACTTCAGCAGGTTACTACCATTGCCGTCTGGATTTCGCTCAGAATTCACTAAGAAAACTTAGCAGAATATGTTATTTGTGAAGTCAAGTATGGGTTTCAACTTTATACTTTCAGTAAAGCAAAAAAGAGGTACAAAAAGACAAGATATTCCTCCTTTTCCCTGTTCATAGTCATATTTTTGTTTTCATTGTTACCATTCAAATTTTTAGTCTTGGGCCCTACATCTTCATTGAAACTGTATTAACTTGTAAAAAGCCATGATGATCTTTAGATGTTTGTTGCGATGCTTTTCACCACCTCAATTCTCCAGGGTTTTTTCATCTTAATTCTCATAATCACACAGCACTATGTGGTAACTTGCTTTTTCTCCTGCAGGTTGGTCTGGGAAATGAATTTAGCGACTGGATCTGAATTGCTGTTGAAATGTCATGCTACTTCTTACTGTTCTCAGATGTGTATTTTCAACTCCTCACTTTGCTGCAAGAACCATTAAGTGCTGATTTTTAAGGCACAGCATTCCTTGTTTAACACCTATGAATTTGTAGCAGACATATGATGAATATATTTTAGAAATGGCCTTTTGCCTAAAGGAAAAGAAAAAAAGACACTGCTGTGCATAAACTTAGGAGAAGTTAGGATAGTTGTGTAAAAGGACTACTGCAGAGCAGGGCGTGACGTATGTTTTATGAAAAGCAGGGAGAACATAAGGTTAATTCTGTAACAGCATGAATGGTTAGTAGTGCAAGCTCAGAAGAAATCACCTTCCACATGCTGGTGCTTCTCGATGGAAGTGTGTCAGAGCCACATGATGAAGCTGCATGGGTAGATTGCACTGAGGTTGCACAACTTGATGTCTGCTAGTGAGATCATGGAAATAAAGAATGATGCCTTCTAACACAGATCCTTGCTGACAGATCCTTGATCCTTCTAATATACATATTTGTTAATAGATCTTTGATCTTTCTAATACAGACCCTTCCTGATTCCCACAAGCAGTCCATGACTGCTTTCAGTATCACAAGTAAAAATGTTCTCATATTTGGGTTATTGTGTGCATTTATAATATGTGTAATGCTTTTCAAATACTAATCCCTCTGGTTAGGCAAGATTTACTCTCACTTGATATTTAATAATTATGATTTCTACCTGCTGGGGCTTTGATTGTGTATCTTCTTATTCTTACTCTCGGTAATATGTATATTTTAAAAAATCCTATCCCCTACATTATAAAGTAAACATGCCCTGCATTCTCAGTGTACTCTGAACTATAAAAAGAGAGCAGAATCCATAAAATGTCTCCCATAAAGTTAATCCAGGGACCTAAATCTTGATGTGAAGTATTGTTTCATTCTTCATTCAGTTCTTCGCCTTATATCCACCTGCTCCTAGGTAAGCTGTGTGGAGAAGTGAGCATAGCAGGAGATTGAGGATGGTAAATAGTAACAGTGTTTACTTCTGCATCTGGAAAACAGAGATACTGATAACATTTATTAGCTCCTTTCTCCCACAGCCAAAGTAATTACGATTCATCACGCATCAGGTAGTGATGGACCCAATCAGTCCTCTGATAGAGGTAACTAGCTTTCATTTACATGTAGTAGGTCTGCTTAAAGTAGTTCGCATATACTTTTATTTGTGACATCATATGATTAAAGTCTAAATTTCCAGAAAAAGTCCCTTAATTTTGACTGCTAATTTGGTGAAGTGTGAGCCTCACTTTCCAAGATACTGAAAGCTCAAGGGTAGAAACAATTAAAGAACTCAGCACCTCAGCACCTGAGAAATTTGGCATCAGAATGTTTCAAGCTGAGCCCACAAAAGAATAGGGAAGTTAAAATAAACCCCTCCTCCAGTAAGTCTAGCTCTGGGGAAGTCTAAGATTGCTCCTTCTCTTCTTTACTTCCTTGTTGCTTATTTCTGGATCTTATTCACTATTTTTTTTCAGATTATACTGCATATCAGCAGGCTTTATTCAAAGTAATTCCTTCTTTTTTTCTATAATCTCACTAGTTTTGTTATAAATCTTGTCCCTGGTATTTCTTTGTTGTTTGTTTGGGTTTTTTTCTCTTTTTAGTTATGTTGGTCTGTATACAATAGTATGAAAAATATTTGATAGTTTGCTTGCTACTGGAACACAAATATACTCACTCTAGAACTGTACTTCCTCATTTTGCATTATTCCAGGGCTGTTGGTTTATCAGTGATACAAGGCAATTCGTACATCTCAGACACTGTCATATGTACAGTGGAGGAATCAGCAGCAGTAAGTCTTCATTCTAATCCTTTCTGAAGCAAACTTTAATTTACCCATCCTGAGATTTCCACTGCCTCACAATGTGTTCCAGGTATTTCCTGTTTTTTAGGTTTAAGGCAATAAGAACCTGCAAAAAACCCCATGCAAAGCAGAGTTGAAACAAAAGCAGGGTTAAAAATCTAGTAAATTAGATCAAGTGTTAGTGTAGACAGTTAAAAAATCTGCTTGTGTTTGTTCATGGCTCTCTCCTGCATGGAAAAAGTCAATTGCAGTTGATTATTTGTGGGTAGTAAAAAATGTAAAAGCATTTCCCTGTCAGACTATTTAAAACTGCCTGCAAGCTACAGATCCTGAAAACGTCATGAGTTAAGTTGTGGAAATGTTTTATTTCCCTTTATTGCCACTGTTTTGTTGCCATTGGTTCATATTCTTTGTGTGTACATGGGTTGTTCTAATAAGGATTTTCCTTGTTTCTGCTTTCTGCTGGCAGCCTAGTGATTGTTTCTATTTTTGCTGTTTATGAACTGTGATGGATTTTAAAAGCTAGTATGGCTCTGATCTGCCTCAGCAGAAGGTAGCTGTTGCAAGTTCTAATGCAATCCTACTTTTATTTCAGATTGAGAAAATGTTCCACATCGTCACAGTGCTGTTGCTGGAAACACAGCTCTCCAGGGTTTCAGGTAAGAGAGAAACTAGGCCTTTCAGTTCCACCAGCAGAACCAATGCAGCCCTCAGTCTGTGGGCTTCAGCACCTCCAGCAGTACTTGCATGAGTGGTCAGTAATGTCTGGAGCCTCTGCCCTCCATCTTACAGAAGGCACCGGCATCGACTGAGCACAGGACAGGTGTCTGTCACTTTCCACAGTCAGGCTTCTTTAACATATCGTGTATTGTCAGCTGAGGTGGCCAGCATCAGCAGGCATGGCTGTAGAAGGAGGATGACCCACTGCAAAGCAGAGCAACCTCTGAGTGAGACAGGGAGAAATAAAAGCACTTGTGTTCCCCTGTCCATGCCTGTAGCAGAAGCAGCTTGGCTAAAACTCAGAAGGAGCTTGGCACATTTTTACATAATTTCTTCCCTCGTTACAGTTGTATTAGAGCGAATAAATAAACATTGCTAAAGGGAATCTAGCAATGCTATGTTTTCTTAGTAAGTATTTCAGAGACACATACAATAAAAGGAATGCATGAAGAGTTGCATGGACTTCTCTTTGGAATGTCACTACCACCACTTCCAAGCGCTCCTGAATTAAGGCTACCAACATATGGTATATCCAATATGGAAAGTAGCAACAAGGTATATTGAATGATGTATTATAATTAACTCTGCCATATCAAGTACACTTTAAAGTGGCAAACTATTCATAACAATATTAATTTCAGGTTGGCTGAATGGCTAAGATTATTTTGATATATTTTCTGTAATACTGTTGCATGTATCTGAGAAAATGCATGGGATCAAATGATATTCTCATGGTTCTGGGTTTGCGGAGACTGTAGTTGCTACATAGCAATTCTGAGCTATACATGTTTATCCAGTGCAGCTCTCTTTCACAGGAACTACACTGGTACTTCTTTTTGTAAAGGATAATGAAATTAGATTTACATTTTTCACAATTAATTGTTGCTTTTACTACAACCTTAGGACATGGAAGAGACCATATCATAGTTTCATAAAAATGGTCCCTGTGTAACTACTGGCATAGCCCTAAGTTATTAATAAAATGTGAAAAAAACCGCTTGCTCATTTTGCCCTCATCTTTCAGATTCTGTAATGGATACAGAATATAGATGATTTTCTATAATTACTATATGGTAAAAATATGTGAATATGAAGAAAAAATGTGTGAATATGGGTTAGATGAACTTAAAACGTTTAGTCAAACACCTGACTATCTGTATACAGTACACTATCTGTATACTACCTGACACAGTTTTGCTCAAATTTAAAGAAAATCAGAACATATTTTAATGAAACAAACAAAACTGTTCTGTTTTCCTCATGTAGCTTTATTTACAGTTGAAGTTCCTCAACAACTCTACACTGCAGAGTATGGGAGCAATGTGACCATGGAATGCAGATTCCCAGTGAATGGCTCAATAGATCTAGGACTCCTGACTGTTGTCTGGGAGCAGAAAAGGCAGGGCTGGTTGAAATCAAAAGAGGTGTACACATTCCGCAATGGGAAGGCATTCCTTCCATCCCAACATCCTGATCACATAGGAAGAGCATCACTTCTGCACAGTGAACTGAAGCTGGGACGAGCCATCCTTCAGATCACCAATGTGAAGGTCACAGATGCAGGATCATACCTTTGTCTCATTGACTATCAGGGCGTGGACTACAAGTACATTGCTTTGGAAGTAAAAGGTGAGTGGTTAAATCTAATGTAAATGTATGTCTCTACTAAATTCCTAAAAGCCTGTAGAAATTGATTAATCTGAAGGAATTTGCTGTTAGTTCTCTCACCAAGACCTTGTACTAAGCCGCCAGCTCAACCAAAGCGTTGTCTTAGTGCTGGCTAGCCTTTGGTTCAACAGCTGAGCTCCTCCAGAAGCACCCGGTGCCAGAGAGGGATAGCATCTGTTCTCCTTCCATCCTTCTTCCTTTTTCCTTCTTTCCACAACCTCTTCTCCAGTGCCACCACCTCCTGCCTCTCATTTGATCCCCTGCTTTGTTGGGCCACCTCTGGTCATTCCCTAAAGTTTCTCAGAGATACTTTGATATACTTATGAACCCTGCTGCAACTACCCAAGTGGCTGGGAATTCCCCAAGGGACTGCTGCTCCCAGAGCACAACATGTGATTTTCTGTGTTCATCGAAGCCAAATGGACAAAGGTGTATGCTACTGGACAGCATGACAGACCACACCTTTGGAAGACTTCCAGTATTTCCCACTAATCACATGTCTGTGTGATACAAGGCAGCACTCATTTCCCACACAGACATTTAAGTAACAACCTTTATCAAATACAAAAGTGGACACAGACATTCTTAAGACCTACATTGGCTCCAACTGAAAAGTTGATTTTGTTCTACTATGATAAAAATATTACACTGTTTATAAGCTATGGAAAAACAAACATGAAAATTAGCCTTTCTTGAAGTGGCATATTCAAAAAGTGAAAATAAGAGTCCCATAAGACTCCACTTGTCTCCTCTGTCTTGATAAATTACAAATTTAGTGTCAACTTCTGCCCTGTGTAAAGTACTGGAGTGTGTTCCGTTGCTGTAGGCATGATAAGGATTGAATAATCAGTTTTGCATTGTTCTACAAAACATCCTTCATCATTTTAAATAAGTGTCCCACAGATACAGCCAGAGACAATACATGGCATTAAAGGGAAGCAGGGAAAGTGAAGTGGGAAAATGACTATTGTTGCATACAACAATTTCACTCAACAACTTCTTATGCAGCACCTTACAAGAGAATAAACACTCAAGTAATGAGAATACCAGGTGAAGACAAGTTTGTTTTTATGTGCCAGTCAGAAGGCTTTCCTCTGGCAGAGGTTTTCTGGCAAAATGAGAAATTCAATCTTAGTGGACCTGCAAATACCACCTATACACTGACTCCAGATGGCCTCTACAATGTCACCAGTATCCTGACATTCAAACCAAATATGAGTGAGAACTACACCTGTGTCTTCTGGAATAAAGAACTGAATGGAGAAACTTCAGCTCACATTTCCACTTCAGGTTCGTATGACCTTGAACTTGTACATGACAGAGAGTGTTCACACATACATCATGTGCTATGGTCCATCACTGAAGTTCAGTTCTAGAAATCGGTGTAATATTGATTCTTGGGAAATGAACAAGTCAGTATTATTTACGTCTTTGAAGTCACAGCTAGCTTCCACTCCAACACATCAGTCTGTATTTTTCTATATATTTTAATTTTAGGGTAGCTTTCATTATTTTCCTGCCAGTATAGAGGGAATTTTTTCACCTGCATGGGTGTCTTCCCTAATAGACTCCTAATTAATGGTTCTATCTCCTTGTCTACTTAACTTCAGCAAGGCTGCTTCCCATAACATTCTCATAGGTAAGCTCAGGAAATGTGGGTTAGATGAACAGGATCAAGAGCTGGTTGAATGACAGAGCCCAGAGGGTCATGATCAGAGGAATAGAATCCAGTTGGAGGCCTGCTGTCAGTGGCATTCCCGAAGGATCAATACTGGGTCCAGGCTTATTCAATTTGTTTATCAACAACCTGGACAAAGGAATCAAATGCACCCTCCACAGGTTTGCTGGTGACACTGGTGATCTGGGGTGAGTGGCTGATCCACCTGAAGGCTGTGCTGCCATTCCATGGGACCTTGATTGGCTGGAGGGCTGGGCAAAGAGAAACCTAATGAGGTTCAACGGGATGTAAGGTCCTGCACCTGGGGAGGAATTACCTCAAGTGCCAGCACAGGGTGGGGGCTGATCTACTCTGAAGTGGTTCTGCAGAGAAGGAGCTGGGAGTCCTGGTGAACAAAAAGCTCTCCGTGAGCCAGCCAAGAAATCCAGTAGCATCTGGGGCGCATTAGGAAGAGCATTGCCAGCAGGTTGAGGGAGGTGATCCTGCCCCTCTGCTCAGCCCTGGTGAGGCCACATCTGGAGTGCTGTGTCCAGTTCTGGGCTCGTCAGGACACAAGAGAGAAAGAGGTACTAGAGAAGGTTCAGCAGAGGCCACAAGGATGATGAGGGGTCTGGAGCATCTCTCTTATGAGGAGACACGGGGAGCTGGGCCTGTTCAGTCTGGAGAAGAGAAGACTGAGAGGGGGGTTTCATCAGTATATACAAATATTTCAAAGGCAGATGCCAAGAGCATGGTGCCAGACTCAAATGTCATACAAATGAGAGATTTGACTGTTTTTTTGTAAGGCTTTTTATAGTAATATTTCAGAACAAAATATTCATAAAATGAGTGTAAAACACTGATGTTGATAAATTTTAAAAATCCTTTGTTCAGTCAGATCAAGACTTTGGAGAAACAGAACCAGTAACTTGATAAAAAATGCCTGTTTTGTAAGTTATAAATTTACTTTCCTTTCATGTTTTTGACAGCTTTAATGAGTACACAGTATAGCAGAAAAAAACTCCTGATCTCATTTATCATCCCCACATGTGTGACTGTAGCTGTCCTTCTCTCTGCACTAATAACATTTCAGAAGAGAAAAACATTCAAGAATGGGCAAGCCAAAAAAGGTACATTTTACTTCAGATGGTGAAACTTTTCACTATTACTTTATTTTTTTCCTGTGAACAACCTTTAGGTAATTTTAGCAACTCTAGGCACTCTTGTATGACTTTGGCCACTTTTTATTTCTAGATTAAAAGATGGTAGAAAATGAGATGTTGGATCACTTGAGTTGGGTTTTATTTTCCTCACTGTGTTATGTGAGACAAGGTGTATGGAAACACACATTTTTAAAACTGCCCGGTTAGCATTCTGTATAGAGAACAAACTTTGCCTTGGGTAAGGATGACTGTAAAAGCATAGTTTGAATGGTGTTTTTTTCATATCTACAAAGAAATTGTAGCTACAGCATATTACACAGAATTTTTATTTTTCAACTCCATTAGGGCTCTATAACTAAAATGGTGTGCAATACAGGACTATCATAGTGTTTCTTTCCTTGTTTGCATGTGCAGTAGTGTGAAAGTAAAAAAGCATATGGACTATTATTCTAGTATTTCCTTGCAAATTAACAGACTCCAGTAAACCAGACAAATGTACTTATAGTCATGAAAGGACAGTCTTAACCTTATGACTTCAGAATTTGATTCAAATTT
This sequence comes from Dicrurus megarhynchus, assembly GCA_013399195.1. Classification (NCBI taxonomy): domain Eukaryota; kingdom Metazoa; phylum Chordata; class Aves; order Passeriformes; family Dicruridae; genus Dicrurus; species Dicrurus megarhynchus. The sequence goes on from VXAD01000751.1 coordinate 178,601, forward strand.
TGTAAAAGAAAAGAAACAGAGAAGTATATTTGGTATGATTTAAGAATAAACTTAATTGTGCTTACAGCTCAGTTTAATCTACAGGTTTGTTGAATTGTATTGTTTCTTTCAAATCTAGAAATGTTTAAGCTAAATTTGTATATTTTTACTTTAACAGACAGGAAAAGAAAGCCGAACCCTGACGTGAAAGATGAGAACAGTAAGTCATAGGCAGTTTTCTAAATTTACATTCACAGATTTTTCTTTCTTATATCTAAAATCTTTAAAAATTATAGATTTCAACTTAAGTAATGTTACATAAAAAGAGACAGTAGTTTTGAGTTTAAATTCACTTTTTCATAAGTTTTTTAAAAATGCAGTTTCTAAAGTTTTGAGTTTCTGTCAGGCAATGTAAAAAATTATAGATACTGGTTCCCTTTCACTGAGGTATCAATAGCTTGCATACATAGCTCAGCACACACCTCTGTGTACTAACTGGAGTTCTAGGGGTTTTGTCTGAGAAGGATACTCACAGAAAGCTGGCTGTTTTGGAAAGCATCAAGATTTTTGTGGCAATAGTCTGTTATACTTTTGGATCAGGCTACAGGTTTTAACAACAAATAAAATGATACCTCATTTATCTGGAATATTATATCATCTCCTGGGCTATTCCTCACCTTACGAGTATCTGACTTGCCTAGAAATCCAGGAATTTTTACATTTCAGAGGGAAGGTAATACCTAAAACACTGTCAGGATGCATCTATCTGTTCTGTACTAAAATTGAACCGGAAAAAAAAAAGCTACCACCGCAGAAAACTATAAATCAATATGCCAAGAAACATCTTAACACCTACTTATATAAATCAGTTTTGTTACCTATGGATAAATGTTTGACAGGTCAATGCATTGTGAGGAGAGAGGCTGTGGCCAGTGTTAGGTACAGAGGTATTTGGTTCAGCCATAATTCCTTGGTGTCCAAGCAGACCCTCACACAGCATATTAAGGTCAGCCCTGAGGCTGCCAAGGAGCACAAATGGAGTAGAACTGTGATGCAGCTGACCAAGTGGCCTGAAGAAACAATATATATCGATTTTTGAACACAAAGACAACTCTGGGCTTTTCCAAGGACAGGATTTATTTGAGAATCCACCCATGTTTCTCACCGCTAAAAAATACAGGAAGAAGTCACCACCTTAAAAAATAAATTTTGTAGGTGAAAATTCAGAGATTGAATGAAGAGGGCACAAATTCATTGATTTCCAAATTGCCTCAGATTGTCATGTTTGCATCTTAACTTTAACTGTGCGATCCACTGCCATCAGTAGATATTACAGTTAAAATAACACTCTCAGAAATACACTTTCACCTTCCAGAAATCTTGCTGTAGTCAAAGTCTCATTCTTATTTTTCATGTGACAGTGTGAAACTTTAGTGGCATTATGCCATGCACTAACGAACACAAGCTCAAGGCAAGCAGCATTCTGGAGGACAGCGTTGTTGCATGTCCGGACTTAATTCCAGTGCACGTTGTCTGAGCATAGCTTGGCTTCCCCTGGCTTTTTGTATTACTTTTGTAGAATTCTTCCATCTTGTAGGCCATAGCCTCCTCTGTGGACTTGGTGAAATGAAGAAATTAAAGGAGATGAGGCTGCTCTTTGTGGTTTTACTTCTTCATTTTAATGACAAAAAAACTTTGTGCAACATGCAGTAAGTCAGATGACAAACATTTGTATTTCTCAGCATCGTATATTTTTAAGAAACACTGGAAAGAACCTTTTTTCCATGATGAGTAGGTAGTTGAAGCATAAAAGCCACAGATACTTTACCACAGTGCCTTGGAAATGACCCATACAGTCCTGGTTACAGGAACAAGGATTGTTAATGTTACCAGTTTTAACTTACAGCTCAAGCTGTATCAGAACTGAATATGCAGGACATTTGAACTCATCACAGAAGTCCCAGTTCTGCACACTTTTAATCATATGCATAGATTTACTGACAATCATTCCCATGGATGCTCTCTAAACAGATTTCAGTTTTGTTATTTCATCTATATGGCTGAAAGTGAGTGATGGCTTTGTTGTAACAGAAAATTCAGAATTTGGACTACAGATAAAAGAGACAATTCTTTCTTCTGAAAAGATTACAATAGGATTTTCTTGTAAATCATGACAGCTTTAAGGAGCCACTGTAACTTCAGCATGACCCCAAAGACTCGCATAAAATGAAGACAGAGCTTTCACTCTTTACCACTCAGTAGTTAAAATCATGCTTTTTATTCTCTTAAATCACTGCAGATTTTTAAACTAATACTATGGCATTTTCTTCCTTTAAGGCGATGATTTTAACTCTCAGACTGAGGCTTTATACTTGTCAACTGTCACAGCTTCAAGAGACAGTGGGACTGTGGGTCTGTGAAAATTCTTCATCCTACATGCCGTAATTTGCACTTCTTCTATCTGTTTTTGGGGACTTTGAAAGAAAATTGCAGCACTTTAGCCTTGGTGAAACAGTGAACTCATGGGGATGTATTTGCACTGCAAAGATGGAAAGCTATGCCTCCTCAGATACCACATCTTGAAGTTCCTGAGAACTATGCTGTCATGAAATGTGGTTTACCACTGTGAAGAGGTCATCTGAGTGCCTTTGATACACTTTACTTTTGGACTTACTGTCGCTCAAGGGATTTTTTTTTAAGAATGCCTTTATTAACTGTTCCAGTCTCAGGAATGGTGCTTGGATTCAAATATCTTGTGGAATTTGAATAAAACCTGTAAATGCTATCTTATGTCAATTGTCTTTCAGGTGGAAACATCATTACATGCCCGTATCCCATTTCCAAATATTCTGACACATTAAACTGGAAGTTGCCACAAGTACTCACTATCATGGCAACATCTAGAATATTTTTCATATCACAAGATCGGTAAGAGGTTGAAATTAAATCAAAGAACAGACCAAAAAAACCCAAAAACCTAACACCACCAGTAAATCAACATTATGCCACAGAAGAGAATTTTCATGTCTATGTAAAACCCCACAGTAAGGTAAAAACCATGAACTGTGATGTTATGCTACACGACAGTGAGACATTTCAAATTTGAACTGATTATTCAACAGAATTTTCTTTAGGAGGAATTTGGAAGCAAAAGTGAAAATGAAGCTCAGACAGATTTCTGCATTGGTTATTTTTAAACAGTAATTTTGCCTTTGTTCAGAGGAAGAGGTAAGTCTTTTCCACGTCAGGCTGCTTTACTGCCTAATACTGGAATGCCAGATTTGGAAAAACATCCAGAATGAAACAACTTTGCCTCTTAGGTAGTCATCTGATAGTGAAGCTAGGGCACTGGTAAGATCTGTCATATTATTTTGAAAGACCAGTGGCTTTGGTAAGTAGTGTTTTCTACTAAGATAGATGTAACAAGATTGAAGAAAGGCCTTCACATGGAAGCTACTTCTGTCGTGATCTTGCTCTTAGAAGAGTGCCATTAGTTAAGGTATTTTCATAGCACTTGCTCTGAATTTGGATGGGAACTGCTTCTCCAATGTCACTTTGCAGCTATTTATTCCAGCAAAAGGTAGACCTGCAGTGTTGTTATGAGACAGAACATCAGCATTCACTCTCTCTTATTTCACCAGGACAGGTGATTTAAAAAGCAGGACTGTCATTGATTTTACTTGTGGAAGAGAAAAACTAATAACTCTCTGACATCATCTCTAATTTAATATGTATGTATTGCACCTTTAATTACCTATTTGTAGCCATGGGATTCAGCTGACAAAAATCTAGTCTTGCTATGTCCTTGCTGATGTGGCAAATCAGGCAGGTGTCAGAGAATCAGAGGCAGCTTCTTGAAGCATTGCTTAGCTTAATATGGAATAGCAGCTTGGGAACTGCCCTGGCTTGCACCATTTAGCAATATTTAAGGGTCAGTGCACAAGGTCAAGCAATTTCTCTCTGTTCCAGATTTGTACTCTGCTGAGATATATGAGCCCTTCTGTCTAACTCACTGTGTTCTTGGAAAGAGTTAAGTTTGCCTTTTTCTATTTATTTTTTCCTCATAGTAATGAAATGGCAGTAATTAAAACTGAATTTATGTGAATGAACATAAATAGTACATCACAGTCTTTGCAATTAGATTACAGTGATTATCATTGTTCCTTATTGAAATGGAAGTCATCCTGTCATCATCTTATACTGCTGAGTAAATGCTGCCTTGGTGTGGGCAGCAAAGAACAAGTGTGGGTAACATTTCCTGTCCATTTTACAGGCACGGCAAACACTACCCTGCTTTCCCTCTTATTGGATTGTACACTGAACGGTTTCACCCGGCTTCCCTAGGCAGAGGCAGCTCAGTTTTCCACAACACTCCTATGCCCTGTCCATTCCACGTTATTATGAATGGAACAATAGCACTGTTTACTGCAATAACAGTGAATACCTAGAAATGTAATTCAGTTCACGAGTTTGTTTTCACCAGCTCTTGCTGGATGCTTATGAAGCTGACTGTCACATCTGAGTATGTGAAAGTTAGCTTGTCAGCAGCTTGGCCAGTCTATATATGTCTATGAATTCATGCATGACTTGTTTTTTACTGTAAGCCATTGAGCGTATGATATGTGTGTGATGTGATGTGATGAGTCTCTGTTCTTTCTGCTTCACCTACTGTTTCACACGCTGTTACCTCCAAACAGCTGAAGCAAGGTTTTGCATACAGATAAACTGCCTGCAAAATGTTTGAAGGGTTTGCATTCTGTTTGTTTGGGGTGTTCTCTTCGTGGTTTTTTTGTTGGGTTTTTTTAAAATTCGGGTTGTTGGGGGTTTTTGTTTGCTTGGTGGTGTTGTTGTCTTTTTGGTTTTTTCATAGTTTTGAACTTTACAGTGAGCCAAGAGCTGATGTTGTTAGACCATAAAACTATTAGGTGTTTTTAGAGTTTGACTTTAAAACTTACATTTACTGTCACCTGGCATTTTTGAGTGGCAGAGAGGATCTATTGCTTAAGAAGATTCTGTTACCCTTTCTGATATGTACTGCCTCCATTCATCTCCTTACATTTGTCTCAACTAGGTGTATGTCATAAGCAATAGCATGTTAGTGTAGTGGAAAAAAGTATGGGTTCAACTGAAGTTGGTGAAATGTTTGTGTGAAAACACGTGCAAATAACCTACTCGGTGGTTTATAGTCATCTAAAACATAATTCACTGAACTTTAATGATGACCATTTTTCACAAGCAAGCAGAGAAGTAGTTTGTTTTAAGTATTTAATTTTTCTGGTATGGCTAAGGAAAACCTACTTTTCCAACTCACTGACCTGCTTTACTTTGTATGAGTGAGGTAGTTGCCATTTTAGGACAGGAACAACTGGCAAATTGGCTGGTTAGTCTTCCTGCTCATTCCTCACCTCTGCCACCTACCAGAGATTTTAAGGGCTACAGTAGGTTTATTTCAGCTTTTTTTGCAACTGCAGCATTTTCAGTAGCTGTGAGTTGCAGCTTGGTCTGTGATTGAGAGCATAGAGCAGAATAAGATCAGCTGTTTATCCACTTTCATACCGGCAGCAGCCTAAACCCATTCCATTTTCTTGATTCCCATTAGCATAGACACATCTGAAAGCAACAGCTAACATCAAGAAGGTTAATATCTCTGGAAAAAAGACTGAAGTGGAAGAGGTATTTCTAAGAGCCAGCTGAAATGCCTTACAAGACTTAAGTCTGCATACTAGAAAACTACCAGCTGATTCTGACCATGGGAGTAATTGGAAATGCCTTCTAGAATTTTGGATGTCAAGAAACCCCTATTCTTTCTTAAGAAATACTGCAGTCATCTTTTCTTACAGAATTTCTTCTTTCATCTGACAGAACTATACTGCTTGCCACCAAAACCAACATCTACCTACTTCACAAAATAGTGACAGAGAATGGTTTTACAAACCACCTCTACACAGTAAAGAGTCACTGCTACAGGAATAAGTCTAGCTTCAAGCTTGTCTTTTCTTTCTGTGGGGATGGGGATCAACTAACTGACCTCAGAAATCCCTTCTAACCCAGCGACCTTTGACTGTAAACTTGCTGCTCAAATTAACTTCCATATCCTTGGTAATTATCTGGCTTTTCTTATACTCTGATGAACATATGGCCTTAAAGTATAGCCCCAGATCAATGACTACCATCTGGTTCAACAAGATATCCTGGTTTTCCTCACCATATTGTCAAGTATGCTCTGTAATACTTTTTTATAGCCAGTGCTTGGCAATACTTCACTCAAACTCAATATGCAGCCATACGGGAAAAAGTAGCTGAAACAGGTAAGTGCACTGTGGAAACATTGTTAAAACCTAACTTCCAAGAACTATTGAGTTCACTTTTGGTTTTATTTTCACTGCCATTTTTCAGCAGCTAATGTTTGTTTACTCACAAGCACCTTTCCTTATTGGGCTTTTCCAAGTGAGAAGTGAAACGTCTTTCATGCAAAGTCTGTGTTAGAAACCACTTTACATAAGGAATGACGCAGTAGAAATTTGAAGAGTGGGTTTAAGCACATTCCTTACACACACGTGTTTGTCAAGCAGTAGGGCGAGATGATCACCCGAGTCTCAGCTGGTGAAGGCAGAGCTTTCTCTGATGAGGTGGGGAATCTATCGAGTCAGAAATTTGGGGTTCTAATCACAACATTGCTAGCAAGGGGATTTCTGTGCTACTGGACACAGTATTTGTATATGAAATCAACTTTTTTCAGGTGATAAGATGAACATACTCTTTACAGAAGTAAAATAGATAATTGTCAGTCTTAAGTATGCGAACCTGGCAGAACAGAGGCTAGGTGTCAGTCAATAGACGTATAAACTTGAAAAGTCACTGAGAAAGGAGAAGCTGTTGGTGAGAAAAGGGAACAGGAGAAGGTCAACAATTTTTTTTCAAGAGGGACACAGAATGTTTGTGAAAATGATAAAGTCAGATGAAGCACTGTGAGCTCAAAGAACTTCCCAGTGCATATAAGAAGCTATAACTGCTGAGCGATGTTTCTGTACATCCCCAAAAGATTGTCCAAAAGAAAGTCCTAGTCCACAGATCTGCCTCAGACCGGTAAGAAAACTGAGACAGCAAGACCAGCTGTAAATTTATTGAGCAGAAACAACATATTCAGACCTCCACGCAAAGTCTTTGATTTTCTGTATGTTTGCCGTGGATGTACCTTGCACTCCTAAACAGTTGTGAAGTGAAATGCAAGCCACAGAGGGTAGACCTTGCTGAGATACTGGGGAAGATGTCAGAGGTTAGATCCTGCTTCTGGACCAGTTAAATGCTCAAAACCAGGTGCACAATCTGATTCAGCAAACCTAAGAGATGAAGAATCTGGTGAACTCCCATCTGTGAAGCTTATTTAAATGAAATTTCACAGAAATAGATGAAGATTAGTATATGTTGTGACTTGGAATGATTTCTACTGTCCCATATGTTCTTCTCTTAACATAGGTTTAACAGTTTAACTTCAGAAGAGACTACTCACTCAATTGTTTTAACTGCCACTATGTTAGAGTGTATGAAGGACTGTTTGAGTTCTTTATAAAAAGTCTGAAACTTCATTTCTACAAAGTCATTCAGTTTTCCAAAACTAAAAATGCATATGACAATTGCTGCAAGATAGCAGAAGGTTAGAGCCCTGGTCATCTCCACTGGGAGGAAGTTGCTTGGGTTGGGTATTCCCAGGATTTCGACAATGCTGTGTTGTTAACGCCACCCGCATATCCTTTTTCCTGTCAGAGCTCTTAATGAGAGAGATGGGACTATCGCAGTCATTCATGGTTTATTGCTTAAAATAACAAACAAGGCACCAGTCTCCGAGGCATGAGATTTAGCTACAAGCCACCATGACCAGGAATAGTCACAAGATTTAGGGTTACCAGACAATTTATAACTTTCTAATCCAATAGACACTTAAAATGAAACTTTGTTTTGACTTTATAACCTATCACTTTGGTAGTTTCTACTGCACTGCGGTGGCCTCTTGACCAATAATGTGTCCTGTCACGTACACCTATATACTTCCATTGTAACATCTAAATTCTTAACTTAGGACTATAAAATCACATTATTGTATTTAAAACCCTTTACCATAACACCCGGTGCATATTCTTACTTATAACTACAGAAACTTAGGCTTGTAATTCTCTTGCTTAAGGTCCATAAATCTCTGTCAATTAAGCCAGACCTAGTTTCTTCCAGGGCTGTAAATCAAACCCACCACTATCTGTAGAAGCTTTTACTCCTGTGTTTCCTACACTGAGTTGCACAGTTGTACCCCAGATTGAAGAGACAAGGGTGGAAAAAGTCCAAGGCTGGGAAGCATTTTCTTGCTTCAGCCAAGGCAGACTTGAACAAGATGTACTGTGGAAGCCAGCTCAGGGCACAAGCCAACTCTACTCCATTAGTCACTGCTGTCCTAGCCAGTCTCAGATACTGCAGACACCACTATTCTGGAAGCCAAACTGTGCACTGGTAAAATGTAACACTCTTAGTGCTTCCAGGTGACTGGTTGCCATCTAAAACATTGAGATTTAGTTGTGAATTTGGCCTGACAGGAGAGTTGCTCATGGGCAGAAGCTAAAAGTTTCTTGACTCAAATATGGAAAGCTGTGAAGAATGGTAGGTAGTGATTACTAAAATCAACTAGACAGACAGGATCCCAGTACCATGCAGAAAAGGCCAAGGATTTTCTCCAGTCAAAGGTCATCAGCTATGCATCTGCTGTGTGCTGGCTCTTGATATAAGTCATGCATCTTTTGTTGATCTGCATGTTTTGAGCTTCATTCATTAATTGAAATGCCTCAGGTACTGTAGCAGAATGCTCTGCCTAGAGTGCGGGTAAGCCAGCTTGAACAATACCCTATTTGAAAAAGTTCTCAGTGATGGATGAAGGAGAGGGCACACACTGCTTTTGGTATTGCAGAATGCTGAAACCAGCCTGACTCATCCATTCTGAACTTAAAACATTCTGAGGAAAAACAATGTTTCCTGGGAAACTGGCTACGGTGATACAAGGTTCCTGATAAAGGAATCACTGATATTACTGGTAATTTATCTAAAGCTGCTGACCTGACACAGCTGGCCTGGAGACATTTGACTTATAGTCACTTAATCTTATAAAAGTCCGGTCCTACTTTGTAATGGTAGGATCTTCTAACACACTCCTTCTCAGAGTGCATGTGGAGATTCCTCCCTTGAGTGGGAACAGCCCTCAAGCTTAGTCATCATGGCTAAGCAAGAGATGTGTCCATGGTCATTGGTATAGATGGGGAACATAAATATCTACTTAATTATTATTTTGCTAACTTTAATATAACTGATTTAATATTGCCCCAATAAATAGTGCACTATACTAGCACTTACAGCTACTTATACTGTGTAGTAAGTAATTCTGATTAAGATCTTTTAGTCTAACCATCATCATTATCATCAATTTGAAGAAATAATTTATTTATATAAATATATTTGGTTTGCCATCCTTAATTGTTCAGGATAAAGTCATATAAAGGCTCAAGTACACCTACGTAATCCTTTAGTTATACAGGAATAATTATAAAGTATAATATAAATAAATAAGTATAATATAAAGTAATAAACTGTTGACCAAGTCTGGGGCTAGGATTGGATCCAGCACACCAAGACTCCTCTCTGAGAAGGAGTTTAGAAAGCATGTGTATCCTTTCTGCACTCAAAGGAAGGGTCACCTTGATGAACCTTGTCCAAAGATTCCATTCTGCCCACGTCAGGTATCCCGTCAGTAACAGCAGTACAGCTGCATATATGACTTAGCTGCAGTTCTGGGCTACACTTATAACTTGCTCCTGGATTTGTTATTTCAAAGTATAATTGTAACAGATAATTCAACTTCCTGTTTCCAAGTCTACATAGCTTTTCTTTTTGTCATTGCCCTTCGTATACTACTTGAGTACTCCTTGGATTTTGCCTGCCTGTGCAAGTGAAGACAGGATTGTTGTTAAACGAATTATCTCACTTAGGTTATTGGAGAAACAGTCCACCAGGATGGAAAGGAATTGTTCAGAAGACAGTAAGTGGCAGGGAGACAAAGGTATAAAGTGGCTTTATGCTAAACGCACTGTAGAGATTAGACTTCTTGAGAGTTTTAGAGAAGGGAGTATCAGAAGCTTTTCAGTGAAAGTGGTAGAGCAAAACATTTACAGCTAGAGCTCAGTAAGTTTATGAAAGGGATTGTATGACCTGAGTCTTGCAAAACTGGGGTCCTGGACATGGCAATAAAGAGACCTTCTCCAATTGTGCTCTTGTTTTAAAGATCACAGAAACCCTTTTTAACACAAACTGAGGTCTATATTTGTAAGGACACCAGCTTTCCAGGAGACATAACTTTTGAGATGGTTTCCCACCAGTAAGCCTTGCCTATAATTATTTCCTGTCATAACCACCTATAATAAACTAGAGTAACAAGCTGTAGTGAGCCACTACTAAGCTCCTGATCAGAAACTCTTATTGCCTAGGCCTTTAACCAAAGAAAAGGTCAGTTTTAACAAAAAAATTTTGACCTTAGAGACTGGCCAGACACTTGTTCAAACCTGGGGCTTACCCAGGAGAATATGTACACTGTTTTGATGTATGTGGAAGCCTTACTTGTCATGAAGAACAGTTCTCAACTTGCACAGTCATGAAGTAAATGTTCTAGTAAAGGGGCCTACTGATAGGTTAGAAACCAGAAGCTTCACAGCAGAAATAAGGAAAAGGTAAATTAGGAAATAAGGGTAAGTTAAACTGTTCTTCAGCCTTATGTAGCTGTGCGTAGCTAGATGCTCAGGCTTCCTCCACACCAGCCTTTCATTTCATTGCTGTCTGACAGTGGGAGCTGTAGGACAGAGACCAGGTATGAGTTACTGCCCTGCCCGTGGCTCTGCTCCTGCAGGCATTGGCCAGCTGACAGGTGTGTGCGTTCTGCTCGAAGGCATGCGGCTTTTTGTGCAACTGGGCTTTGTGCCATTAAGATACACCCTGTGAAGGCAAGCTACAAGAACAGATGAAACCAGTCTGCGGGAGCAGAAGTGACACAACCTGTTTTAAAACCCTCCTAGTGGCTATGAACACCCTTGAAATTTTTAAAATTGTTAATTACATCCAAAAAGCCATAGGGAGATAAGAGAACCAAAATGTGAATGAGTCAGGGAATCTGGCTTGCATTTTCAGTGTAATTATTAGAATTTTTCCACTTCATTAGATTTAAGTTGAACTGTTCTTTTTAGTAGTGTTTTAATAGGATACAATGCCTTCTAAAAATCCACTTTCTTCAGGAAAGGACAGGTTCTCCCTCTGGCTTTTGGTAAGCTAGGACAACATGATAAGGTTGTGCTTGTTTTTCTCCAAAACCTGGTAGCTGTACATCTCAGTGCTGCAAGCTGCATTTTGAGATATTTATAGAAGCACGCTGAAGTACAGCAGACTATACTACAGCAAATATACTTCAAAGCCGGGATGTTCTTACCTGCTTTCATAAAGTGTCTGCCCAAAAAGCAGGCCATACACCCCACCATCACAGTACTATATTTATTTGAACTTTGGGAAACATTTGCAGGTAAAAGTAGCAGGAAAATAGCTGACTATGTTTCTGAAAAAGAGAGAGTAACTACGTTGAAAACGCAGATGGCTGCTTTCAGAAGGAACAAGGTGGTCTATTTTGGCCCCTTTTTCTATCCTGGGGGTGATTTCTCATAAGAAGATTTGAGAAAGGGACTACTTTTTTGTACTGAATCTTGTTATTTGTCATCTGATCTATTTCACAACAAGCAATAATTTCCAGAAAAAGGGATTTAATTAGCTGACTTGGTGTTTTTTAAGTGAAGCATCAAAACAGTATTTCCTACCTAAGAGTCTAAAAATATTTTCCAAATATATTTTACTAATGGAGAAGGCAAGTATGTATCTTAATAAAAGCAGACTGAAGTACATCAAAGGAATAAAAGCCACATCTCTGAAGTTTCATTACAATCCTCATGTAACTAGTTTTACTATCCTTGCAAGGTAAACTGTCAGTGAGCTACAAGAGCAGGGCTGCCCCATGAGGGGCTATGAGCCAGGGACAGAGGGCAACCTCAGCACCACATCCTCCCAGCAGGGCTTAACACCAAGGTTTAGCAGGACAAGGGTTGGTGACACATCTCTTAACAACCCCATCTCAGTCAAGGTGATAAGTTCAAGACCCACGCAGGAGATGCGGTTGGGCACCGTCAGCCAGGCCTGAACACAGGACAATCTACAGCATGCACCAATGCCCCAGTCAGGAAAAGCAGAAAGTCAGGATGACACGGGACAGGGCTGGGCACAGACTTACCTACAGCTCAGATCAGGCAATGCTTGGGTGCCTGGGTAGGAACTTAAAGGGGGGTTCCTGGGCCCAGGATGCATTGCTGGGGTCACCAGTGAGGCTGGCCAGGGTAGCTAAAACCTTCTGTTAGGCATAGCCACTCAACAATGAGGAGTTCATTGCCTTCTATAACACATCCTGTGCTCAATATTACTAGTTTTAATAGCAATCATCTCTCTAGTAGAGTAGGAGGTCTCCTGTGAGTCATATTTTTAGAGCAGCCTCTTCTGGAGTAACTATCTGGAGGAACTATGTTCCTTCTGCTTTAACTGCAGCTTTAACTGCTGCACTGCATATTGCTATTTTTAAATATTAAAGGGTTTGGAGTTTCTTTTGCAATAAAGAAACACAGGTGCTCAAATATATTTATTCACACTCATGTCTAACTGTCTGCTAACAAAAATTAAGTCAGTTAACTTCCAGTTGCTCTTCATTGCACAGCAGCACTATTTTTTTCCTTGTGAAATTCGGAACAGTCTGAGGTTCCAGCAGAGGTTTGGAAAACTCTGAGCAGAAATACAGCTGACTTGATCCGTGCACCCACTCAATGGATTTGTTGAAATGGAAAAGAAACTTGTCCCAGCTTCTCTTATAGCTAAGTTCTGCTCAGCTGACCACAATGCTGCTGACAGATCTTATCTCAGATTAGGAGGAGGTTACATGCTTTAGCAACCTATTCTCTCTTTTTCAAAATAAACTTGGTTAATCTAAGGAAATGTCACTTGACATCTGCTTCTGACAGATACATAGTGTGACTTCGCAATTTTGCTGCTTCTCACAAGTCAGCTGACCAGAAGACTGGTAGGGCTGATAATGCAATAGCAAGTGCTAGAGACCTTCCTTGCAGCAGTCCTGCCTTTACTGAATAATCATGCTCAGGAAAAGCCTTTAAATTAAAAGATAGTGTTAAACAAGGTATCACAGTATGGAGCCAAGTGATTTTCAGCTGAATAAATCATCAGCATAGGTACCACAGACAAGACCTCTTACCAAGCAGAGTAATGGAGAATTATAAAAAATATCTCATAGTAAGATCTCAGCATCTAAAGAAAAAAAAAAAGGCAAAATGCAAGAACAAAGCAAGTACTATTTAAAAAAAAGAAAATTATGATAATAACTATGATACTTTCCCGCATCATCTCCACCACCCCAACAGGGAAATACACTGCTTAAAATCTGAAACAAGTTTGACTAAAATAGCCCTGAGGATGTGAAAAGAAAAGAGTTAAATAGCTAAGCAAACTGTGCTCATATGCAGCAATTTAACTGCTGTGCACGCATACTGTGTGTCTCAAACAGCCACAGGATTCCAATGGGGGTCTTTAATCAGGAATTTGATAGTAAATTAGTAAAGGTTTCTTTGTATGCTACATGACAGTTTTTCAGTCCAATCTGCTGTCTGGTTCTTCTCCTCTCCTGCTGCCCTCCTATGAATATTTCATATTTCAAATTTCTCTTGAGCAGTACGTGCCATAGGGAAAAAAAAAAAAGAAATGACAACACATTTGTTAACATTTTTATCTATATAACTAACACTGAGTCAGAGTACCACTGTCTGGCTGATATTTCAAATAATCCCTTTATTGCCAGTAAGTCTCTAAAGACTTTATTTTACTAATACAGAGACCTGAATATTTTATGCTTTTTGACTAAGATGCCATTTCAAGTCAGACTTTATAAATACAAGTAGACAAACTGTCTGATGCCCAAGCACTGTGCTCTGTCCAGGGATGCTGGGGGCATGTGAGGGTTGTTTCTGTATGCCATGAGAAATACAGATCAAGTTGCTTCTCATAGGAAAATTGAGGGAAAACAACAATATTGCTGACAAATCTGGTTATCTTTCTTCTTCTTTAAAAAAAAAAATTGCTGCGTTTTCCCTCTTTTTAAGATTATTTGCTGTGCACTAGTAGCAGTGCGTGCACACTAGTATGTACTTCGTAACAAGAGAAATTTGGAATCTAGGTCAGGTGTTCCTACACGTTTAATGACACGTAGCCCTGGTCAAACAGGCCAAATAGTGCTATTGACATGAGGGAGGTTTGTGTTTTACCTGTCATTTACACATTGAAACTCCAAATTGCTAGTGTTTCCACCTGGTTTGTCAATATTGAAATTATAACGTCCTGTTCTTGGTGCAAAATCCTGTATTACTACACCTCTTTTGTTCTACTGGCAGAAGCTGAGTTTTCAGATCCTTAATTCCGATTTGCACGTCACATTTGGAAATTTCTCTTGAGACCTTTACAATAAAGCACAAGACTGCCTGTAATATAGGAATTTTAGTTTGCTGCCTTAGCAAGAGGAATAGTATTTTGGAATCTAGTTCTTAGTGGGAGTAGAAGAAAGGGGGATGAAATCTCAATATTTCAAGGACTGTATAAAAATCTCACAAATCCAAGAATGTCACATGACTCAAGACAAGTACTTCTTTTAAATACAGCTTTTCTCCAGATTTTGCTGAGCAGTGGCATACCTGGTTTTCCCACTTTTACATAGAGCTAAATCCTGAGGGATGCTGAGCTGTCACAAGTATCTATGTTCAAAAGCAGCTGCAAAACTGAACAGCTGCAAGGACTAGATTTATTAACTTTTCTACTGACTTCAGTTATGCATGTCCTATGCTTGCTTACTAGCCTTGCAAGCTGGTAATTTATTCCAGCTGATAAAGCAAGGTTTCAAGAGCAGTTTTGCCTGTGTGCCTCCTCAGAAGCTCTCAGATGTCTGTCAGAGGAATTAAACAAAAAAAAATTTTTGCAAATCCATCCATTGAAAAGCAATTTGTAATTGGTGAGTCTCTGAGGTTCTGTTTTTTTAATGTCAACAGAGATTAATTAGAATTCTATTTGTACAAGCTTTTGGGATAAAATGGATACTCTATCAAAGAACAAAAACATGCCATTTTGAAATACGTTGCCTGAGTAAAAGCTGAAGGAGGATCACTGGATACTGTCATTGAAGGATTAAAGTTTTACCCCATTTAATGCTGGGGAATGCTCATGAACTATGTATTATGCATTCCAAATGGAGGCAACACAGGAATGACAGCAATTTTCATTCTGAGCATTATGATTTTTAACCTTTATGCAATTTCGTTCAGACTTGTTAAGTAATAATACATACTGACTGATGAGCTGATTTTGGAAAAAATCATAAAATGGTGAGAAAACACATGCCTGCAATGGAAC
Source organism: Dicrurus megarhynchus (assembly GCA_013399195.1). Classification (NCBI taxonomy): domain Eukaryota; kingdom Metazoa; phylum Chordata; class Aves; order Passeriformes; family Dicruridae; genus Dicrurus; species Dicrurus megarhynchus. The sequence goes on from VXAD01000751.1 coordinate 194,153, forward strand.
AGCCTACTCAAGAAGTGAACACACTGATTTTGTCCTTCTGTTTATTTAGTACCCAACCAAATACCAAGCTTCACTGGATACTGCCTAGGTCTTACACTGGAAAGGACAGTGAACACAAGTCCTTGTTCATATCATCAAGTTTGATAGATTTTGCAATGCTCCCCCCTCATCTCTTCCTTCTGTGTCTTCCATGCAAACAGAAACTGCACTGACATAAGCATGGACACACAGATGGCCTGATCCTGTTCCTACTCTCTGGCTGATCAATAGCACACATGCAGGCCCTCACTCACATATCTCAAAAGTCCATTCACATTTGCAGTCCTTTTCATGTCATGTACAATAATTTTTCACATTCTTTTCAACAATTTTAACCCTTGATCAGATCCTACTCAGCAGCCTGCAGTCTTGAGGCCTTTGATCATTCTTGTTGCCCTTGCTGACATCAAAGGGTGAGAACAGCCAACTGTGTTCAAGTGACAAGATCACTTTGAACTTACTGATAAAATAATGTTCTTATTACTACCAGTAAAGTATTACTGAGCTGGCATTTGTAAGGGCAAAACATCAGTGATTTGAAGCGTTTCAGAGCTGATATTGTAGCTGTAGTTTAGGAGTGCATTAAAAACATGTGTCTCTAATTTTTAACTTGTGAGTAAGAACCTCTTATCAGTACAATATGTCACACTAAAACAGTATAGCTAAAGGGTTTAATCTATTTATGGTCTTCTGAAGCCAATGTGAGTTGCTAAGGCACTTAAAGCAAGTGCTTGCTAAATCAGTATTCTGAATAAACATCTTCCTGCATCTCTCTTCTTTAAGATGTGCATTTCCTGTCACAAAGATCATTTCAATATAATCAGGGTTGGTCTGAATTTTTCAGTGACCTACATAAGCAGAACACAACAATAAGTCTTAATGTGAAAGTACAGTATTCTCAGTAAAACCTGATAGATATTATTAATGAGACTGTAAGCCAGTTGCTCCAAGACCTGTGTTCCCCAGGATCATTTAAGAACAATTGGTACTATGTTTCATCATTTGATGCCTAAAGAGATGAGTAATGGAGAGTTTTCTGCATGTCCTTATTTATTTACTATAAGTAAGTAATAAGCCAAGTCATAAAGTAGTATCCAAGCTGAAAAACTGGCATCCAATGATAAATAACAGTTATCAAAACAAGTAAGCTTTGATGTATAGAACCGTATTTTTTTCTCCCAGCATTTCAACCAGTTTGCTTCCCACTGAATAGTTTTGTGGGTATGATCTACAAAAGCTGAATTTCTCCTCTTTTTCTTATTAACTGGAAATGAGAGCTTTGATTACAATTCAGAAAATGTCTATTTAATTCTGCCAAGGAACTGCTGAAAAGTTGGCATTAGTGGCTGAAAAAATGTCACTACTGCAGTATAGACTAAAAGCAGAAGTTCATATAGCATTTCTCCTTTTATTTTGCTGTTTTGATGCCAATTTAAATCTCCAGAGAACAAGCTCTACAGCTCCACACAGTGTTAATTTACCAACATCAAACCACTGAATAGGCTACAGAATACCTACACATTTTTCTAAATGTGGATAAAGTCAACCAACTTCCTATAATTTTTCAAGTGCATTCTTTCTTTTTAATGGTTTTATTTTTCATTTAGGTTATTTAATATTTGTCAGGCCTATCTAGGAATATAACTGACAGAATTCACATTTTTTGTGTGTGTATTTTCAGCTAGTCCTGATGCTACATCTTTTGCCGCTTCAGATCTTCAGCTATGCAAGCAGAAGCTTCTGCTTGACAAAAACTTCAAATCTCTCTCTTTAAATAATTTACACACTTAAGTGTGGTGATGCACATACTCTGAGTAAGATTTTAGCAACAAAGACTTTGATGACATCCCAGAGACCACAAAGATGGCCTTGCACAGTCTCAGACTAGAAGACAGAAGATTTGGCTTCTAAGTGTCCTCATTGTTCTGAGCCTCCTAACTGGAAAATATATTTTGCTTAATGTGCAGGGCACAGGCAGGAATGAGAGCAATTTACTAATAAATAGAGTAATGAAAAGGCTCTATTTATGTGATGATACCGTTGCACTGGAAGGTTTACCATTTAATCAATGATGATTTGGAATGAGCAATCAATTTTCATGTAATTTACGAAGAGAGAAATTATTTCCAAGTTCTGTCCTGCAACTGGAAGGTATTTTAAGCCATAATACATAGGTCATTAACAAATAGGAAAAAAAAAGAAGAATATGAAAATAATTTCTTTTACATTGGACTTCAATGGGAAACAGCTCAAAATATGATGCCTTCTCTGACAGCGACAATTTCCATTGTACTTGCAGCTGTATTTTAGGGATGTTTGGACATTTGAGTATCAACTTGGCTGAAAGTGACACAAGGCCCTTGCAAAAAAGTTGATTTTTTTTTTCCCAGTGTAAAACTGTTCACAAAGAACTACAGGCTGAATTGATCACCTTTTTCTTTCAGACACAGCCAGGTCAGTACAGACAAAAATAAGCTTCTAGGGGAAAGAGAGAAGGGAGCTGGAATTCCTGTTGGTCACGGCTCTGTGGTCTTAACACAAAAACTGATAAGAAACCAGGTTCTTGAAACAAGCATGTAATTTGTATGTCATTTCATGAATCACTTACAGCACTCTGTGTATGTTTCCAAGCAGCTTAGGAATGAAATTTTAAAGTTCAGATGATGCTCTGCTAGAAAAATTTTTAAAAGAACCAGCTCAACCATGATAAACACATAATCAAAAGCGAGTGGAGCTGCTGCAGCTCTCTCTGCTCACCATAAAAAGCCTGCAGAGGGCACTGCTAAACGCTGTCTGCATCTTAACATACTGTTAGAGGTTACTTAGTATGTATCTCAGTCCAAGTAAGTGCTTACAATGAAGAGACACAAAAGACAAGATAAGGTTAAGATCCACTAATATTATAGAAGAAAATTCCAGTGTTTTCTTTCTTCCTTTTACTTGGTTCTTATATCTGCTCAGGATGATACTTGCAGATGTGTTTTACGTCTTGACACCTGAAAATCAGGGCCCTGCTTCTTGGATATAGATTGTGTTCCATGCTGCAGATGTTGTTTAACAGACTGCCAGATCAGACTCCTGCCTCCAGCACCTGTTGTCCTTTACTGTTCACCTTCATACTGAAAACATTAAAATTCATCAGCAGAACTGAGGCATGATCTATTACAGGTAACACTGTATAATACACATGTTATGGATAACATGTATGGCTACAATATGTATAGCAATATAATTCAAGTGCACTTTCTTTGAATTTCAGATTATACAATAAAGCAGATGTTCACAACATTCCAGAAACACCTAGTCAAACCAGTAATTTAAATGTATAATATATGACATGTCTAGGTCATCCTATCTACGAACGCTTCTATATGGAAGCTCCAACTCTTTTTGTCTGCTACTCCTATATCCATCTAATATACTCCAACTATACTGTGTAGCTCATACTTCACGTAGGTGGTGTTACCTGGTAAAAACAGGCACTTATCCCCCCCAAAAAGTTTTAATTTTTTCTTTCCGCACATAGCAGCTTGCACAGTTCTTTGGTCAGTTTTTTGCAGTGAATAGAAAATGTCTTTCCAGCACTGGTTTATACCAGTGAAAATTATTTATGTTAGAAAATGCATACCAGAGCCAGCTCCTTCTACAATTCCTTTTTCCTCTTGGATAATCATATATAGTTTATATACAGACTCTCTATTGCGCAGAGGTGACACGATGCAATTAAATTACCTGGAGTTCATTATGTTGGTGCTTTGCATAGGAGGCAGCACTGTGTGTTCCAGAATCTAAAAGAATTTAATTATTTCCTAAAGCTGAGACTTCAAAAATGATCTGTGATTCTGGATGTTTCATCTTCCTAGTATCAAAGATCAAAGACCTTCAAGGAATGCAGTTCTCTAGACATATTCAGAAACCATAATGGCTTTTGGCAAAGTAATTGTGTGCACAAAGCAAATACTTCAGTGGTAAGCTATTCATGAAACTAAGAGCGTATTCACCAGTCACTGAAACCCAGATAATGAAGTCTGAAAAAACAGACTGTATTTCTATGGATATTTCACTGATGTAGATTTTTTTTTTTAAATACCTTCCACCGAACTTAAAGCAGTTATGAAAACCAAACAGAAGTCCTCAGGGCTGTATAATCTGAAGAACCCAGGTTTTCTGCAAATGTTGTGCTAGCTATGTTAAATCTGATAGACCATGGTTTTGGCACTCCAAAACTTTGAAATATTTTTCTCTCTTTTTATCTGGCTTTATATATTGTGTATGGCTGTTAATGCATGGCAAGAGCTCTATCATGATTTCCCTTTCTATTTTCTCAGAGATAAGTAAGCACAAGAAAGTATTTTGCACCCAAATTTATTTGATTTCTAAACCATAACCACAACATTATTGTTGTATTTTTTATCCACATACATTTCCACTCTAAAATTCACTAGTAAACTTACTTGCAAATTTTAGCTTTGGGTTCTTGAATGCTTGGTGAAAGCCACTTTCTAATAACACATAAATTTAAGAACATAAATTTGTCAGTTGTTTTGTTCATCCACTGGGAAAAACCAAGCCAAGACATTATTGCAACACAATGTTGTAGAACGCAGGAAACTGGGTTCTAAACACTACTTGTTTATACTGCTGGTCACATAAATTGTTCAGTCAGAAACTGAAACAGTACCATGTGATGTGAGCAAAATGGATAATACGCTGTAAAATGGATGGTGGTATAATACATATAATCAGAGAATAATCTGAAACCAATCATTATTAATTAAGTTATAAATAATCAAGTGGTAAATAATGTTGCCAAATAAATTTGTGACCATTTGTGAGTGACTGATTGCTAGAAAAATCAGGTAGAATTTATCTAACTAATTTTATTGCTTGCACTTTCTTTGCTCAAAATTAGCTTTTTACTGTATTTAAATGTAGCTGGGTATAGTAAACAATTTTGAAAAATTGTCAGAAAATAAATCTAAACATTAGGATTAAGAACTGTACTGTAACCTCTTCCATAATTATTGTTTTTGTCCCAGCAATTCAGGTCATTTACTGAACCTAAGCACAAATTGCTGACATTGAGTAGTAACAATAGAATAAACTGTTCTTCCCTTTCTTCCTAACAGTCTCTTCACAGAAATACTCCTTCCACCTCTCTTGGCTGAATTCAGAAATCGTCTGAAACAATCAGAGTGATCTTTCTTTTATTAATTGCAACTGATTAGCCTTAGCATCTAGTCCACTGTTTGTTCGGTTTTCTTCCTTTTACTTTTAAAATACATAAGACTTTCTTGTGGTGTTACAAGAAATCACTTCCCTTTGGGGAACGAACCTTTGGTTGGTTTTGGAGTGTTTGGGTGTTTTAAAAATTTCTGATATTATTATTTCGATACTTCTTCAGATTTCATCGTTAAAGATGGTAACAACCACTATAATTCACCCTCTGAGAACACCTCTGTGGATGGTCTCTCTCTGTGGAAAAATGATTTGAATATTTGTCCTACCTTGTCCCGTTTGTATGGAACTGTTCCATTTCGGTGGATCAGTGGATGACTAACAACATGGGCAGTTTAAATAACAGGCTAATCTACGGCAATCTTCACACTTCATCAGCAGAAAGCTGCAAGGTAAAAGACTCATTTGTTCCACAACCAGTGTTACAAAGTGCAGATGACTTAATAGAGCCATTTTCATGTACATAACACAGATGCTCACTCACTGTCACAGCCTTTCTGTGTTTTATATGACACAATGCCTGCACGTGTAAGCAGCATGGCAAAAACTTCATGACATTGACTCTGACCATGCCTCATTAACAGTGCTTCTGTGAATTTTCTTCTTTTACTTCGAGCTATATTGCTAGTAGTGACAGTAGTTGGGGGGACTTCATGCAGGAACTGACCCTCTGCCATGGCTCATGCACCAGCTGCAGATACAGCATTAGGTGAGAGCTAGCTGCACAATCTAAAAGACAGCTCAGGGCAACAGCTGCACACCAACACCAGGAATCTTAACAAAGGCAACTACACAGAAGAACTACCCTCGACCAACATTTTCAATCCAGACCTGCTTTGCCACCAGCAGTGTCTCCTCCCTTTCATTAGCCTGCTAATAACAAAACTTACGTGCCGAGGCTTATGACATTTCAATGTCCCTGGATGTTCCCACAGCTCTGCATGAGCTCTTCCTTTCCAGGACACAACAATCTCAAGAGTGCAGTTTCCAAAACAACACGATTGTCACTGAATAGGCAGCTGCAACCAAGACTTATTTTCAACTTGGTGAACTTGATGACAACTGACAAGTGGACTTTTGTTTATAAATGGCTTTCACAATGCTGTTGAGCTTTGTTATGATAGTGTTGCCACTATCTCCTGTAATTGTGCCTTGGTAGCCACTGCCAGAGATGTTCAAGAAACTCTCTGGTCTTGGTCCACTGCACGCATTTAATTTCTACACAACTTCTGCATCCCAGAGTACTATGAGTTATATTTCCATACCACAACACCCAGAAATGCTTTTCTAGTCAAGTGCAAACAGCCTATTATTAGAAAAAGTCTATCATTACTGAATTACCATTCTAGGCATCTAGATGTTTTTGATTCAGCCTACAAAAATGTACCAAAGCCATTACATACTTTGGATCATGTTTGTATTATTGATGTGAGGATTTCTACAGTCACACTTTTACTGACACACTGACATCATCATTATTTCTAATTTCAAATATGTGCCTCCCATCTCTCCACAAAGAACAATAGCAGCAATCCAAAAATTGCAAAGGCTTCAGTCTCTACTTTTTGCACAACGTACAGTTACCAAAAAATCCTACTATGTAGCTGCTATCAAAAGCAGTAGCTGTTTCCTTTATTAAACCTGGTCTCAGCACACAAACTGGCATTGATTCATATGCACAAACAGCATGGCCTGGAAGTACATTTGCTTCTTACACAAACATGTTAGGATGCCGCATCATTAAATAAGGAAGCTACAAACAAGTATGAAAAACATGCAGGTCCCTTACTAATTGTTTCGTGGACTTCCTTTGACAAATTTCTCCTTAAATTCAAGTAAAATGAACTCAGCAAAATGCCATTAATTCAGAAGAAGGATGATTCTGAAGTTTTAACTATTCTTCAGGATGTATTTTGTGCCATTTATTTCATAATCTGAGGAATAAAGGGAGAGTCAATAAAATGAGATGATGCCACACTCCTAATACAATTTCTATTCCCTAATTTAGAAGGCTAGCAGTCAAAAACATGGATCAAAAAGGATTCAGAGAAGAGACTATAGCAAGGAGGGTGTTTGTAACATAAGCACTGGTTGGCATGTATTAGAGAGCAGGGAATTTGATGTTAAGGCATTTCCAACTCGCCCAGTTAAAAGCCTAAGATATGAAATATCTGGGTATTTTGTTCCCTTATTACTTTTTTTACCCCAAGTGATATTATGGTTTTGTTAGGATTCTAATATGTATGTCCTTTTAACTCACTTCTCTTTTTGTGCTTGTGTTCAGATCAGAGTATTTCAGCTGGAACATCGTATTCACACAGTAACAAGAATTCATATGGTAACAAAACCAGAAAGCTGTTAGGAGAGAGAAGACCTTAGGTGTGGGGACAGACTATGTTCTTTGAAGAGCACTGGGTAATTTGTGCGCAGTAAGACCTGTTTCCTGACAGCTCAGTCCAGAAGAACTCCTCTAACAGGCAGTGTGAGGGGACTGATTCATAAAACTCATGTGATTATTTCTACTAATAGCTATTTCTTTCCAACACAGGCACTGCCCTTGCAATGGCACGGAGGCCTTACATTTAGCTCTCTTCTATTTCCTTTTATTTTCCAGTTACAGAAAAAAACCTAACAAACTTCATTTACTACCTCTAAAGCTACAGCTTCAGTTTCTACTTTTCATCCTTCGCACCACGTGCTCTTGCTCTCTCCATAATGTGTGAATAAAAACATTTGGGCAATCATGGAAACAAGATTAAGAACAGGTCTTGGGTAAAAATAACCCAGTGTGGATCCTTGATCCAACTCATCAGCTGGGAGAAACATTTGTGCCAGCACCTGTCAGAAGCCTGATGCCAAACCCAAGATGCAGCACATCCACTGTGTGATCAACAGTTCCCTGCACTCACCTTATCCCCAAAACAGCCTCAGTGGCAATGTTCACACCGGGGACTCACAAGGCTTTCTCACATGCATTTCGTTGCAGAACCATAGAATGGCCTGGGTCAGAAGAAACTTGAAAGGTCATCTAGCTCCAAGCCCCTGCTATGGGCAGGGACACCTCCCACTTGACCAGGTTGCTCAAAGACCCATCCAACCCGGCCTTGAACACTCCCAGAGATGAGGAATCCACACCTCCTCTGGGCAACCTGTGCCAGTGCCTCACCACCCTCACAGCAAAGAACTTCCTCCTCAAATATACTCTAAACCTACTCTAAGTTTAAATCCATTCCTCCTTATCCTGTCACCCCCAGCTCTGGTTCTCTCTCCACCTGCTCCTCTTCCTCCCGCCCCCTTCCGCTTCTGTTCCTGTTCCCCCGCCCCCNCGCCCGGCCCTCGCCCAGCCCGCATCCGCCTCTGCCCCCGGCGGCTGCTGCGCTCCCCCGTCCCCGCACCGGCACCGGCGGCGGCGGCCCCAGCGCCGGGGAGGCCTCAGTCCCCCGTCCTCAGTGGTGCTGAGCCCAGGGGTCCCGTCGCTGTGCCGGTGATTATGCGTGGTCGGCCGCGGCCTCTGCTTCTCTCCTTCCGCTGATGCCCCCGCTGTCCCCCTGCCTAGGCTAGAGCAGGCTGAGCGCCAGCTCCTCTGGAAATCTTCAGCCATGTATTTCCTCAGCGGCTGGCCCAAGAGGCTCTTGTGTCCTCTGGAGTCCCTGGAGCAACCGCTTCACATCCAGACGGATCCCCAGAGGGCATTCTTCGCAGTTTTGTTCCCATCTCAGCTAAGCATCTGGTATTGCAGAGTGAGTATCCATCGTCTTGTAAACTGTCGGACCCTGCTCTCCCAGCTGAAAAGACCTGTCGTCTGCTATTTTTTTTTTCTTCTTCCAGAAACGGTTGTAAAATTTGAGGCTAGCTTTACTGAGTATTTCAGTATTTGTGAATCTGAGCGGTTATCCACGATGTTTAGCGATAGGAGTATAGTGTTAAGAAACTATGCAACATCAATCTGCTTGCAGTTAACACCGTTTTTTTCTAAATAATTGGACTTCCAAGCAACTTTTTTTTTGAAACTCTACATACTGCCTGTGCTTAACATAAGGAGCATTTGTAGCAGTGTTTTTTTTGCATGTAATGCTTCATGTCTTTCACCTTTGTATTTTCTGTGTTTTATGTAAAAGAACGTATGAATGTAGGACATATGAAATACCCTTTGTAAAACACAAAACAAGCTCTATCACTACCCAGAATGTTATAACACAGAAGTTCACAAACTTTTCTTTTTGTGGAAAGTTTAAAAGTTTTTTAGCCGTAACAGAAGACTAGTCATGGCTTTTGCATGGAAGTTGCTGCTGTAGCTATATCTAGTTTGAAACTGAATAATTGACATTAAGTGCCTTGGTTTTAACTCGCGTTGTACTAGTGTGGCAACAAAAATGCTGTTTGTCAGTTTGATTTGATGCCGTCAATGAAAACTGTGATACTGACTGTAAATTTTGATGCTGGATCCTTTTAAATACTGCCTAGATTAGACCCTAAATCTGTCTATAAATATCTCCAGATCCAGGTGGTTTATAGAGTTCATCTCAGATTACCAGAGAAAACCAACAATCCAGTTTTAGAAAGCTGGTACTGAAAGATGTCAAATGACAGTCATAGCCTTAAAATCTTGTTTTAAGTTATGCTGAGATTTCATCACATTATGTTTTGTTATGCTTTGCAAGATGGTTCACTAGTTCCTGGCTGGTGTGCTGACGCTGTTTTTTGAACCTAGACAGGTATCCAGCTAACACATAATCAGCCCAGTAACTTTGCTGTGTGAACAACATCATGTGGCCTCTGTTTTCTTAAGTTTGTGGCACACAGTGTGTATAAAGTATAAGACTTTTTAGCTTTTGGCAGTTGTTGAACCTGTAGTTGTAGTTTGTCATCACAGCAGAACTGATCTTTTCCGTGAAGAAATGTAGAAAACAACAAGCTCATGAAATGCTTCACAAGATGTGCCGTGTTGTCTAGAATGTAGTTTATTTTATGGTCTCTTCTCAAGGAAAAGGTTCGTTAGCTTGCATGCTTGGACTTGTTTTGAAATGTTAAACATTGTATGACTGGCTACAGACAGAGCACTAGAAGAATTCACTTGGTGCAGAAGAGCTGACTAAACTCACAGGTCATTAATATATTTAAACTAGATTTTGATTCCATTTGTAATGGGTGCTTTTGAAGAAGGTGCCGACTTTGTCAGGCCTGACCACTGACTGATCTTAAATGGAAAAACGTGTTACAGTCTCATGGCCTCTGCAGACAACTGGCTGTTATCAAAAACCTGTAAAAATAAAGGTTTTGGTCAAGGTCATTTTTAAAGATAATTTCTTGCATTATTTTTATGTATTTGGCTGGGGTCCTGCATGTGATTTGTTGCCTTTTTTTCCCCACGCTTTTCTTTTTTTCAGTTTCACATTTGTTTTTGGAGGTGAAGGTTAAAATCATATATTTGAACTTCGATAAAATAAAATCACTGCATTCTAGAAAATGTTTTCATTTGTTAGAAATATATTCTTTGGAACAAGGATAAATTCTAGTCAGGTTTAACTAACTTGATTTCTTGTAGTAGAAAAGCCTTCAGGCTAGTGTTCTTGTTAAGACTTGTTACTATCTCAACTATATATCAAAAGTTTCATGTAAGAATGAGGTGGTGAGACTGGGAAAGTTCTGTTTTGAAATTTTTGAAAAACAGGGGGTTTCTTTGAAATGCTTCCAGGTGCGTGAGTTTACATTCAGTATGTGTGTTTTTAAGGTGACATAATAATGTTAAAACTCCTTTTCACCCACTGTGTGCTAAGAACAAGTGGAACTAAGGAAAGTTTATCCCAAAGGGTCGATTGTTTCCTGTTTTGGAATCAATATAGGTATTAAGACTCAAAACTGGGTAACTCGTGTTGGAAAAAAAACAGATGGAATTCTGCTAGTGTTTTTGAACCAAAAAGTCCTTTACTATTTTACATGTTAGGAGAGATTGGATTGTGGATAGAGAAGACCACTCAGGTGAATGATTTTGATTGTGCACCAGTATTGGTGAAAGGTCGTTGAGCACAGCCCCCCAATATGTTGACATTTATTTATGAATTATATGCATGTGCCACTGTACTAGTATACACATTATCAAGCATACTCAACATAGTCTGTTCTATTCTACTCTAATTTTATTTTGTCTATTTAAAATTGGTCACCTAGTCCAACTGCCTGACCAATTGTGGGCAATCAGAAGTTTAATCATGTTGTTAAGAACATTGTTCAAATGCTCTTGTACACTAGTAGACTCTGGGCATCAACCACATCTCTTGGATGCCTGTTCCAGAGTTTTAAAAGAAACAAAACAAACAAAAAAGAATGAGGTAATGCCAAAATTAACACATTTTAAAATTTTTAGTTTATTTTTTAATGGTACCAAAAATCCTTTCTTGCTCCCCATTGGGTTCTGTCAAATACACCCCCCTCTGGAGACCTCTGCTCCAAGTATTTTCCTTAAATCAGAAGTTTTAGGTTTAGACACCTTAGATGATGCCTTGACACTTAAGAGCCAGCATAACTATTTTCATTGACAGCACAGAAAAGCTTGTCAAACGTTTTTGTTCTGGTTGTGTTAAGTACTTGGATGCTTGAAATGAGAAACATCAGTGAATGATAGAACCTTTCTGAAATGCTGTAATGAGATAATTGCTGTTTAATAGATAGATTTGGGAACTGAAGATGAGGTTTCACAAGGCAGCTGTGCAGTCCTGTGTGTCATCATCTTTCCTGCTTGCACCTCTATTTTAATGGGTCTTATGGTGAACTAATGATGTCTTTTTACAGGACTCTTAAGCTTAATGAACAAATAGAAGCCTGTTTTTTTAGTTGATGAAAGGATCAAAGGAACATTGTAGTTGGCCCTCTGAAAGTGTTACTCCTTTAATAGTTATGGCTTTAATTTTAAATTGGTTTAGTTATCTCTTGAATTCTATAAATTCACCCATAGGGCTCTAGGTATTAAGGGACGAGGTATGCAGGTAAGGAAGAAGGTATCATAGACAACTGGTGTTCCCTGCCTAACCCTTGACAAGTAAGTTGTGTGCAGCAAGAATAGTCTGCTGACATGGTTGTATGTATAAATGTGGTTCAGCATTTCCTTTCCTTAGTATTAACGAACTTGTGGCAGTGACAGGAGTAAGTACTGGCCTTGAATATTTAATGAAAACTCCTGTAGGTTTTTGGGACTATCTTCTATGACACTGCCTTACAGTTTTGTAAGCCCTTTGAAGCCAAGAGTAGCTTGTCCCATGTGCTCATTCAGAGGAGAATTTCTTGATTACCTATATGCTTCTCAGCTTATGATTTATATTTACTCTTGTTTTTTAAACTTGTGTTTTTGTTTCTTTTTTTCTAATGACCTGATACTGAGTCAGAACACCTAAATGAACTAAAATAAGCTTTTGGGAAAGCATGCATGTCAGAATCCTAGATTGTCAAATAGTCAGTATTCATTCTAAATGCTGAGTAAGTTGATATTCAGACAGCTCTCACAGCTCTCTCGTGTTCTTTTCAGTCTCTAGCTGTTGCTGTATTAGAGTTGAAGTCAATGTGTGCTTTAAATCTAAGCATACAATAGGACAAAACAGGGGACTGTGCTTCTGTTGGGGAAGTGATCTCTGTAACCTGGAATTTTGCCATGCTATAAAAGGAGTTACTTGTGACACAGTGCATAGAGTTCATAAGATATATGAATAAATACATTAAAATTATCTGCACTTGTTTCTGTAGTCTTTTTTTAATTACAAGGGCTGTTAAAAATAAATGCTTTCACTATGCTTTCAAGATTATGTTTTCTTCTCTGAACTGTAAGAATAATTTACAGAATTATTGTGTGTAGCTTTTTATCTAGAATTTGATTACAGAATGGACAATAGATGTCTTGATGTAAGTGGTTATGTTGGCTGTGTATGGTGAACAATATGACAGATAGCATCAGTGCAAGTTAAGATATCCTACTGCTTCTGCTGTGTTTTCTTCCTTAGTAGTTTAACCCCTGAAATGCTGATCTCTTACTTAACGTCCTTTAGATATTTCTCTGAGAAGGCCATTCCTTTTTATTTGTCAGTAACAGGAACAGTTGTGCTGTTGCTTCTATTAAAAATATGCATTTTTGATTACATAATGAAACAAATGCTACACTGATGAATTTATCTAAAGAAATGCAAAATTGTCATGTGGTTATTCAGTAGGACTTACCAGGTTTCCTGTGTCTCCTGTATTAATATAAAATAGATGACCCCTGAAAGCTGTGTCATAATTATGTGCATGAAGGGAAAAGGCAGTCTCAGTTAAGACTTTTCAGTGTCCAGTTCAGTGTCCAGCATGTAACAGAAAACCAAAGATGTATAGAATATGCCTTTGCTTTTTGGTAGCATTTTTGAGCAGTAGGTTAACTGAAAACTTTCACTTCAGAGAGGTAGTGGTTGACAATTCTGCACTTTTCTGAATTATTTCACAGTAGCCATGAAGCACATGGTTGGAAGATGTAGTGACAAAGTAAAGTGCAGAGTGTCACCAGGCTTTTGTTGTTTTCTCCCAGCCTTGTCTTTGTCACTTAGATCATAAGCTCATCTGAAGAGCATTTTTGATTTTTGTCTTGTGTGTACAGCCTAATGAAGCATTGAAGCATTTGTCATATAAAACTAAACAGAACATTTGTGTTTTTCAAAGAAATTTCCTCTTTATCCTAAATGAGATGGAGTTTTGATGTCTAGAATAATATATGGTCAGGGGATGAGAATATTAGGTTTTAACAGTTATCCACAGCCATGCAGGTTCTTGGATTGATGTTACATTAAGAAACGCAAACCCATACATAAGACCATGTTGCATATGTGCTGTCAGGTCATGTGTTTGCTTTTCAGACTTAGTCCAGTAATTTTCTATTGTACTTGCTGACCTACTTAACTTGTAAAATCAACAATATGCACAGTTTGTCATTAAGCTGCAGTCAAACCAGAGGATCTGGTTTAAGGAAACGAATTTTTTCATCATTTTATATTCTCTCAAATGATTGTATCTCTTTCCAGTCGGTTAATGTATCATTTTCTGTGACACTCTAAACCTCTCAATTAGGACACTTGCTCATGGGAGGGCTGTTCAAGTCTGTTCAAGGCTACTTGTCCTCTTTAAAGAGGGCCTTTGCAGAACAACATTCACAGCTTAGTTAAGGGTTTAAATGTCAACTTGATTTGCATTTACATCAAATGCAGTAGAATGCTTCAAGTGAATTGATAATTTCCCATATCTAAGCCTGCTGAGAGAATTTGCTGCAGGGTTTGTATACCTTAATAAATTTTTTCATAAAAACTACATTATATATGGCTAAGTGTTCAGTTGTGGCTTATGCTGCTAATACTTGGTAAATGGGCAAGACACTGTATTTAGTCAGGTAGAATTAAGTAAAACAGTAACAAAAATTTGGGATTATTTCATCATGGGTTTGGCTGCACTGTTTTGTGTTGTAGTTTTTTAAATTGTTTGCATAGGTATTTTGTCCAGATGTTTGATACAGAGGTCATCTTTCATAGTGGAAAGTCCAGAGGGATTCTTAATGTACAACTGATAATGAAACAGCTGTGAGTTTTTAGTTTTAATTTAAGTGGCTTTGTTGATGGAGCTGTCTTTGTTGATGGAGCTGTCTTGCTACCTTACTGTTTTACAAGTAGTGCAGTTCATTTCTGATAATCCAAACCAGATTTGCTTTGATGTCGTTATAATCTCACATAAGTAAAAAGAGGCATGTTTAATGCTAGAAAAACATTGTTGTGAAGCATAAAAACTTCTCAGTAAGAACTGTGGAAAATGTTCTTGTGAAGAGATAGCTAAGGCAGCTGACTGATGGAAAGAGATAAAGTGTAGCTTTAAGAACAAGAAGTTCTGTTTCTTTTCAGTACTATTATCTAGTGCACTGAAGACTTTGTTTACACTTTAGTAATAATAATGCTATTTTCTTTTTAAGGTTACATTTCTTCTTCTTTTCGCCATTTTTAGTATCCTGTAAGCATCCACTGCCACAGTTCTCTTTGTTAGTGAGTGGCAGCTTCTGTTTTGCCTGACCTTACCTTCTTCCTGAGAGACAAAATGTACTGTATCAAAATGCTAGCTTTTCTTTGGAGCAGATTATAGAATGCTAGATATGCTGCTTATCTATTTTGGGAAGCTTTTTTTAAATGTTAAATTGCAATTTGAATTAAGACTTGCTTACTCAGTTCTTTCTTCTTTAATAACTGAAGGTGTTTACTTCTTTGTCTCGACAAATTTTTTACTTCTTTTTAAACAACTTTTTATTTGTTAGGTCTTTTGCTGTGTTTCTGGAATCCAGTTTCTCCTAAAGCTGTGGCTTTACCATTACTATTTCAGTGAGTGGATTTTAAGCATTTTAAAGACAAAGGATTAATATATTGGCTTATTTGAGACAGTGGGCATAATTAATTATTTGAGCTTAATTACATTCCTTTATAATTTTAGTAGCTACATGCAGAAGTGTGAAGAGTAAAAACCATGAAGTTTTCATGAAGCTGATATGGAGATTTGGGGTTTTTTTAACAGAGAAAAACGTAAAGATTTAGGGAAAATTCTAATTAATAGAATCTAAAACCCTACTACTTTTATACAGAGTATGAATTAAATATATAAACTAACAAGAGGAGAGTATTTAGCTAACTAGGTGCCTCTCTCCCCTCCCCCTAAGCCCCCCCTCACTTTTTTGGTGGTTTTTAATGGGATTTTTTTTCTTTTTGTCTGTGGTTTTGGTGTTTGGTTTTAGTTTTTTTGTTTGCTTTGGTTTTGGTTTTGTTAAAATGTATGTTCAATGGCTTGCTGTGCTTGGGTCAAGTAGTTAGGTTGATATATATTCCTGCTTACTGAAATATTAATACGCCATTATACATTTTCATTCACTTTAGATGTAATAAATTATTTTAGATGTAAAATTACCATTTTTCGTGCATAAACAGAGCAGGATCTTGAGCTGTCCTTCTGTCTTTGTTAATCCAGAACATTCACACATCTGTGGAAAACTTCTGAACAGGGTGGTAAATTTGTGTGTTACAGTTTTCCTCACATCTGAATTAATGATTTTGAGCTGTGGAGTATATGGAAATGAATTCTATCAGTGTAATAATTCGTCATTTAACCTCTAGCTAGGTAGCCTTTGTGACCTATTTAATTTGAAGTGAATCTGCTTTCTACTAAGAAGCTCCTTAAACTACAAAAAGATAACATTATGAGAGCAAACAATCACTTTTAACTCCTTAAATCCTCATCTGTAAGTCACAAAGCCTAGAAATCGATTTGTATACATTTTATAGCTGGTGTGTATGTAGAATGTTCTCCCAGCTTCTAAGATGTAATAGCAGCTTTCTTGTGAATCAGTGTCACAAGAATTCTACTCTACAAATACTGTAATTATATTCTGTAAGAGTAGCAATGTAGAAAGAAAATTGTTGCATATTACTGAGTTTCTAGTTTTGCCAGCTGCTAAAATGTGTCAGGCACAGAAGTGCTTTAAGAATGATCTCCAAGTTTGCACTAATGGTGCAGATTACCAAGACACTACTTTTTCTCAGTATATCTAAGGCAGTAGGGTGGTTCTAAGCCAACCAGTGAAAGGCTGTGTAGTTCATGAGAACAATCAACAAGAATCTGTTAGTAAGAATAATTAGCTATCATAATGTTAGATAATTTGGTGCAAATGAAGCCAGACGAATTTAAAAAGCTGGTGTAAATAGTTCTTAGGGTAAAGATTAGTGTGCTGGTTATACTTCATAAATGTTTATTTTTAATAATTCAGTTCTGTGTGGGTGTGAAATTTAAAGAGTAATGCTGTTAGAAGGACACCAAGTCATACTGTGAATTTACCAAGGCTAAGGCTGCCTGTGTGATACTAATTCAGCTTGTTATTTATGTGCATGGTGACAACACTTCATTGCTTTGTTTTATACTATTTTAAATTAAGATTCGTACTTTAAAATTAGGCTGTTTGTAACTCTGCTTCTTCTGAAAGGAAACTGAAGGAAGTGATTCCAAATAGGATGGTAGTAGATACCAAATTCTGGAGTGATGGACATTCACAAGATTTCTGGGTAGAATGAATGTTTTTATATTTGTTGTACTGCTTCTGCTGGTGCGTCTGGTAAGCTAAGAACAGTAGTAAATTTCCATGACCTGTGGTCTTAGTGGTGGTTGGGAAGCTTTGCCTAGTGGTATCATGGTTAATGTCAGCAAAGTGAGTGATTACTCTGTACCTTCTTGGTTCCCTTTCAGTGTTTTTTTTCTGGTACAGTGTTCGATGCTCCAAATATGAATGAAAACTGAAATTGATGAAGTTAGGACAGCATATGGTATGAAGATGAGGGGTAACTTCTTTGAGAAAACAAAAGTGTGTCCTGCTTAATTTAACTTCCACCTCTCAGTGGTGGAGGATGACAGAGTGGAAAATGCCATCTAAGCTGAAAACTATTACTGATTCAAGACCAAGAAAATACAAACGGTTGTGGAATATGTTTAAGGAGAGTGAATGTTTCTAAGCACTAGAGCAAGGAAGGGTAACTTTGCATTAGGTTTTGTCTTGCAGCTCTCGACTGCTTTTGTGAAAAGGAATGAAGGCTTAGTGCTTACTGTAGCTTTGTCTGGTCTTCATCACCCCAAAGCTTTTTTCCCTTCCTGGAAGGAAAGGTGCTAATGGGTGCACCTCATTACCTGCAAAATCCTTCCAGCTAACTGTAGAGGTGGATTTTCAGCAGGTTCTGACAACCTGTTCTGGAAAACAGATTTCCTGATTATCATTCTCTTTAATACAATGGCCCACCCATTTAGTAGAAACTAAGCAAATTAATTGTACCAAATATTCCATAGAATATTTCATCCTAATTCATTTGACAGTCCTCGTCATTATAGGAGCCTGTTTGAGATGCTTCTGTTCATCTTAAGGATCAGTCAGCCTTTATCTAACTTGAAACTACTTCTGTATTCTGTAATGACTCCTTACTGTGCAATTAAGTATTTTATTAAAATGTCCTGGGTGAGATTAGGAATGACAGTGTGGCAACTGTTCTCCATGAACTTTCTTTAAAAGCACAATTTTGTAATGGATTGTAAAATACATATTAATTTTTTAACCTCCCTCAAGGGAAACATGTTGTAGCTGTTAAGGAGACATAGTTCTTTGCAGGTATACCACAATGTAAGAAACATCCCATTCCTTCTAGATATGAGATGTAATTATTTGTATTTTTTTCCTCCAGCCCAGTGTATTAATCGTAAGCTACAAGGAACTTTCAAAAGCAGCTTCTCAGTTTGGACCTTACAAACAAGCAGAGTGGCGGCCTGACAGCAGAATGATAGCTGTTTCAGTAAGTAGAATTTTTCCTTCTTACTCTGGTTAAACTATTGCAAACAGAATTGTTTACCAATTTCTGTGCTTATACAAAATTGCAGATCGTATATACCTTTAATTGATACTTCTCTTGCAAAAATATGTAATGGTACCAAGGACTTTTTAAACAATAGGAGCTTTCTTTTGTGGTTTTCATTAATTTTTCCCTGTGAGAGTGAACTACAGTTCTTTGTTTTAAAACAAGGGTTAGATGTATTGGCCAGTGGTGATACAGCATCTCATTACATTAGTAATCTGGTAACAAATAATATGGTAATGTAAAGTTATGTGAATGAAAGAAATAGTTGTGGACTTAGGTGACATAATCATATTTAACTTGATAAGTAGAGTTTAAAGGTGGGTCTTAAGAGATGAAACTGGCCTTATTACGGGCTTTTGGTGATTAAAAAGTGCTGCACGTCACTGACAACACAGAAACAAGGGCAGTGATAAGTGATACATGAACTCTTCTGTTTAGAATCTTAGAGATGAGATCTCATCTCACATGGAAGTTAAGTCTTGTTTCATAGCTGGTGCTGTGCTCACAGCAGTTTGGACTATTTCATCAGCAGTATTTAAAGTTTGAGGTGCAAGGTAAACACAAGAAAGGTGGGAGTACTGTTTGTAAGAGTCGCAATATGGGATAGTACTCTTGGTGTCTTTTGGTTAGGTCTTATGTTAGGACCAGGTCTTAAATTAGATATTGTTATCTTAGTGGAAAACACCAGATGATTTATGGAATAGTTCATGTCTCTAACAATATCACGATAATCATAAATCAACTAAGCTTCCCATGGTCCCATTTTCTTTTGTGTAATGCATGTAAGTAGTTGGTCTACAATGTTTAAATTGCCTAAAAGTATCTCATGGAATCAGTGAAGTATTTCTGTTAGTGCCAGATTATATTCTCAGTGACTACTAGTAATAATCAATAAAGTTAGAAAGGAGATTTCTGTACTTTTTGCTATGAATCAAAAAGAATTCTTCAATTTTACATTGCAGCATGTATATCCAAGCACATTTTAATTAAACCTTCATGTAGTAGTTCAGAAGAAACTTGAATTTTTATATTGAATTACTTTGCATACTGTGGGGTTTTTTTCTGAGATGTTGTGATCCATTTGCTCAAGAGACCTTGTGGTTTAGCTGCCAGTCGGATAACCTTTAGTTTCTGCCACTTCAGTCACTGCACTTTAAAGTTTTTCTGCAACTAAATGTACAGTGTTCTTTTTGGCAGGTAGTGTCAGAATTGAAATGCCCATAAAGTCTCAGTTTGTAAATTAAAGCTCTGTGAATTAAAATTCAAAATGGTCATCTCTTATAAAATAATAAGATTTCCAATATTCTTCCTGTTTCTTAGGATGATATTTCATCCCTGGGTGTATGTGTACAAATGATATAGTCAAGAATGTTTGTTATGGTAGTTTTAACATCACTTGTTTTGCAATATGCTTTTAAAAATATAGCTAGTTTAATTTGAAACAGTTAGTGAGTCCTACTGAAAGACTATATTTACAATATTGGTGGTTTTGTTATAGTGAGACAGGGCAGAAAGTCAGTTTTTGGAGCTTGATGAAGAAGGTGTTCCTGCAGATGTGTGATACTCTCATCCCCAAGGAGAGTTCTGTCCCAAGTTCTCTTTTTTCTTAACTAACACATTCAAATGAAGGAGCAATAACAAAGCAGATTTTTAATGAAAAAACCCAATAATTCTGAACCGAATTAGCTTCAGTTAATTACTGAAGTCCTGTGCAACAGCTAAAAATTTTAGTTTTAAAGCTGAGTTAGGTGATGTTTCTCACCTGTTACTACCTGTGCTCATGAGTAGCTTGATTATAGTAATTTTCTGTAATAAAACTTTTTTTAAAGAAGGTGAACAAAAGACTTAGTATGTACTTACTAGCCAAGTGGTACTTTTTTTTTTTAATGACATAATGATGGGGAGTGTACTCTGGATTTTATGTCCACTAGAGCAGTGATATACCATATCTTTTGTTTCTGACAGCCTGAATTTTCAGATTGTCTCTATGAAAATAAATCACTTTGCAGCACATGCTTTGAGGTAAATATTATTCGTACTGCAGGCAGACTTTGGGCCAGCATATCAGGCTTTATAAAATACGTCAAGTAGCTTTAAAGGTATGCAGTTAAACAAGCTTAAGCAGTTTTCACACTGTCAGTATCCCTTGGCAATTCTAACTTCTTTTACTAGTACTATCTTTGTTGCTAAACTGTTGGCACATTTCCTAGGCAGATTTTATTTTTTCCCCTTATATTTTGTAGTTTCTTCTTTCATATTGCTGCCTTTGTAATTTTTCCAGTGTTACTGGGAAAAACTGTTTCTTGTCTAGCTTAGTACATATATCCAAGGTAGATAATTCTGGTAGTAAATCAAACTTCAGCATCTTGACCTAGTTCCTCAGTATGGAGGCATTTTGGTCCTTTCCATGTTACAGGCAGTCCTCTGATACAGTCTGTTCTTCAGTGTGCATTCCCATAGCTAGGGCAGAGCTGTATTAAACATGGTAGCATGCAAGAAGCCATGTTGAGATGCCTGGCAAGATACTCAGTGTTTATGCTTCTGACTGTCAAAGATTAGAATGATCAGGGAATGGATGACAGTGATGGTTCATTTAGTAAGTTTCACTCAGACATTTTTAAAAGCAATGAAAACTCTGTAAATTAATATGATCCATTTGCCAGAAGTCTGTGGTTGAATGCTTCTCCATTTCATCCCCCCCTTCATGGAATTTGAGGTTCTATTTAGAAATGAACCTGTAACAATAGTAACTTTGTGCTTTGAATAGTGTTCAGCAAGGCCCTTTGTACCTTAATATCAGTATAAAGATACTTCACAGTATTGTTTTACTCTTCTTTCCAGGATAAGATAACTTACGGGTTAAATATTTAATGATGTAATGGAAAGAACCTGTAAAGATGTTAGAAATGAACACGTTTCTTTACCACATAATACCTGAACATGATATTACAGCACACAAAAAAGCTTCCATTTATTGTCAGCCTGTCTCAAGCTCACCATTATGGTTCAGAATTTATTCTTTCTTGAAAAAGATACTTGCTTTGAATGAGAATAATAGTGTTTCTTGGAATTTGAAGCCAAAACACAAATTTTCTAAAGCAAAATGTTTGACTGAGGAAAGCCATGGCATCTATAGAATTATAAACTAAGCTAACAAGAGCATTGCTTTATTCAAAGAAAAGGAAACCAATCTTGGAAAGCAACGTGAAACCATTAATTTCAGTGCTTTTTGTCTCCAGTGCTTTGGATACATGCCCAGCCCATATTAAAATAATTGGATGGAAATGGTATTTAACCAAAATGCGTTTACCAATTTGCCTGAAAAACAAATTCATGCTGTAAACAAGTAATACTTCTTTGAACACATAACATTATTGGTCATCTGCTTCTCTCATGCTTATGCAAGCAGCTTATAGGTATGACTGGAACATCAGGTAACTGAATGATTTGTATGTGTTCCCTGCGTAGTGTTATAGTATGAAGTCATTCTTCCAGAATGACAGAATATGGCTTGGGATTGAATTATTACAGGTGTTGTGGTATCTAAAGATAAGTGATGTGAGGATTTTTGGGAACTACCTGGATGACCAGCACTGAGAGGCGGTGCCTAAAGTCTTTGCACTGTGTAGTGTCTGAATGCACTCTGTATGTGTTCAAACAACTGGAGGGTTTATTCAGGTACTTGCCACCTGTTGCTATGTTTTTCGCATTAATTCTTGTAGTTCGTATGAATTATGTGCCCAGGATCTAAATATCTGAAATAGTTGTCATGTTATAGATTCATTTGAATTAGAGGAAAATTTCTGATGGATTTGTGCATAAACAGCATTGTTTTTCCATTTTTTGACCTCCTGCCTAATCTATTCACTTGACTTTAAGGGCGGGTATAGATTTTATCTGGAATTAATTGCAACACACAGTTTTTTAAAATGTCTGAATGAATTTATATTGGAGTTCAAACATACATAGAGATCACATAAGACTGAATAGATTTTACTCATGCTGAGACTAGGTATGTATCTTACCAGTATTTCTCTTTCAGACTGCAAATGGATACATCTTATTTTTTGAAATCCCATCAGCAAGAGACAAGTATCTTTATGAGCCAATATATCCCAAGTAAGTAATTTGAGCTTTGCATCCTCACAGTGTGAAAAAATATGACTAGACAACTTCTAAGCAGATTTTATGACAGAAAATATTTCTTTACAAAGTATGGATACTCATTACTTGATGAGTATATGAGCTATCATTCCTATGAGTTAGAGTCATTGCAGGGGAGAAGTTGTGTTTAATTAGGTTCCTGTGTGCTGGTGTGATTCCGTAGGTCCATCTTACAGACTCTCAAAATCCTTAATAGCAGGGTTTAAATTGTCTAGTTTTATAATTTGAGGTAGTCTGTTGCATTCGTGATCTGCAACAAGATTTAGTAATTCCTTTTGAATAACTCAGCTGAAAAAATCATGTTTCTTAGGAACTATTAAGGTGCAATTCAAAAATAGATTCCTTTCTGCCCCCCATCTTTTAATAACTTAGAGTTTTTTTGAAACAAATGGGGTATAAAATCCCAATGTTTTTGAAAGCAAATGGATGCTTTTAGTAAGAATGTACTAGTGTTTTTGGTGCAGCGTGTTATGTTGAAACAAAGAGTTTTAAACATTGAAACATTAGGATTTTAGTTAAAGGTTAGCTTTGCTGAAATTAGTTGAAATAGATTTAATAAGCAAGCCCAGCTGGGGTTAATTAAGAAAATTAATGATTAGCTAGAGAGTCAGGCCTGGAATAAGTTCTTAGGATTCAAGTTTGCTGAAAGTAACAATCAAGTGATTGCTTGTTACTTTATATTTGTTTAGCTGTGCTTGTGCTTATGAAACAGGCAATATTGATTAACAGATCTAAAGAAATGTAGACAATTACTAATTTTTCATTTGAAAACCTATTCAGAGAGGGTGAGGGGAGGGACTGGAAGTCCTCTAAGAGCAATATGTATTGTCAAAAACCAGAAGGGTAGAAAGGTCAAAGTGAGGTAGATGAGGTCATCATTGATGACCTCTCCCCAAATTACGGGACCACTGACCCATTTCAAGGAACTAACTATGCATGCTTAATGATTTTTCAGCTAATTACCATGCAAAGCGGGGAGTGGGAGGTGTTAATGTTATAAATATGTATTTGTATCCTGAATATTTTGAACCTTTGTAGATAAATAGACCTTGTAGTGCTTTGTGACTTTGCACTGCATATTAGGGAGCTGTCCCACGCAGTTGCCCGGCGCTGAAATAGACATCCACTTTCTAACTTTGTTAGAGAGTCTTTGTCCGTCTCAGTTGGGTATCGATATTAGATCAATGCCCATATTTCAATAAATCAATGTTGTCAGTTTCACCTTATTTTCCTTACTGTGAATGACAGAATACATCTTAAGTGTTTAAAATGTGACTGTATTTTGGGTGTATTTGTGGTTAACTTAGTTGATTGTGGATTTTGCAAAATGGGGAAGTGCTTAGGACAAATTAAAACTTTGAGGAGTAAATGTGTATGTGTCTGTGTTTTTAGACAGGCAGAATGGGTTGGATTGAATTTGTCCATGCGAATAATAAGAACATGCTCTCGATTTCTAATTGGCTAGAAACTTCATTTTTTTTAATAGATCCCTCTATATATCTTCATCATATTGATAATATTAGTCAGTTTATTTTTTTTTTCACATTCATAAAAAGCGTTAAAGTTGAATCGTGGGTGTCACACATGGTCATCTCTGAGGACTATTGGATAACTTAGGATGTCATGTAAGAGGAAGACTTATTTTTTTTTTCAGTGTAACTGTTAAACCATGAATATTAGAAGAAAATAAATGGTGTTTTCACAAGCATTTAAATTTAATACTTGTGGAATCTGTCTTCTTTCACCAATATGTGTAGGAAGAAATGACTTAGCAGGTAGTAACTGATTTGAAAGTGAATTTTCCTTCACTCACTAGAAGATTTGGTGTGTGTTATGGCTATAATGCATCCTCTGTCCTTTGAAATAGCCCTCAAAGCTCTGGAATTAACTGGAATTTGTTGCTGCAATTTACTTTTCTATTTTCCAAAAACTTAAGACTAATGTAGACAAGTTATATTAATTTACTTGTCTCTTTGGAGAACTGAATAGTAGTTTTCAAACTAATTCTTCACATCTAGCTTACTGTCATCAGAGGAAAAGGCAGACAAACCTGTTGCTGCAGCTTGTCTAAATAAGTAGTGTATTTATATCCTTAGCTGTACATAATGCAGAAAACTAAGCACTAGTTTATTGTGAGTTTTTCTTTTTTTTTTTTTTAAAGTTGGAGGTATTTTTAATTGGCAAAATCTGAAAACTTATGGAAATATTTATAAAACACGCAGTAAAAGTTGAAAAAGAAGCTTTGGAAAGTTTGCTTAGAATATCACTTGTAGGAAGGCTTGAAAATAACTATTAAGCTGTCAGTGACTAACCAGTCTAACTTTTATATAAAACTTTATTAGTTGGTATGAATTGTTGACCTGAAAATGCATGTTTTAGTTTTTAGTTGTGTGTTGAACAATCAGGGTTTTAAGATACATTTGTATAGCCCACGAAGGGCTGTAATGCAGATTCTGTAGATGAGTAGGACAAAGTCTTTGTCCCTTGTGCGTTTAGAATAGGTTGCTCACGATTTCCTAAGACTAACGCACATGCTTACCTTTAAGCAGATGAATGATCTCACTGAATTTACTGGGATTTCTAGTCTGACTATATTTAGCCCTCAATTTTGAAAATCTATGTAAAATTACTACTGTTCTGATTGTATTAGATCAAAGGAAAGACACAGGTATTTGTGGGTGAATTGTGCCCCCTGTGATTAGTGTCAAATGATTCTCTAAATGATTAAAATGGAATGAACTCTTTTTGCAGATGCAGATACAGTGCACTGCCTGTAGGGAGTTTCACTAATTTGCATTGTAGAGCAAATACTTGGCAGGGGGTTAATCAAACAAAAAACCCTCCAATCTTAAATGAACAGACAAATGAGACCAAAAGCTAGAATTGAAATTTTTATCTTTCTTTCAGCATATGTTCATTTTCCAAAGGTATTATTTCATTGAAATGCTTGGATTTCACTTCTCTTTTTTGGTTGAACAATACCAAATTAGTTTTCTTCCCTCTGAAGCCATTACAGATCAGTGAAAGGCCTTGTATGTGGCTTGCCTTGTGCTTGAAAGGGGACATGTTTCTGTTTTTCCCTCTGTAACAGGGTGTTCTTGGCTCCTTCCTCTATGTTGGCAGCAGTGATTGTGCAGCTGTGCCTTAAGTAAAGTTGGGTCGCTGACCTGATCTGGGAACTAAACCTGCCTATCTCCCTTTTTTACCCCTCCCTGTCCCTTGCCCTGGATTCCAGTAGCTTAGTTTGCAAGCTGGCATTTAATAAAAGGTTGGCATTAGAAAATGGTGACCTTTAAGTAGCACTGAGTAGCTACACTGGGAAGTTTATGAAGTGACTATTCAGTGATACTTGTATAAATCTTATAGTTCATGCATGGTAAAGCAATTGCTTGCAACATTTTAACTGTCATGCAGATGTTAATTAGGACTCTCCCAGCTTTATCTTATGTGGTTATTTCCCTATGCTAGGGGAAGTGAGACAGAGGGTGATGATCACTGCAAAAAGTATGAGGGTGTCCTTGCATTAGCGAAGTGAAGTGGCCGACAACTTCTGGAAATAAGTCAGTAAAAACTGAGATGGATGTTCAGTTGTGTTCTAATTTTTTAAATTATGACTAATTCTTAATGTTTATTAACTGCCCATCTCTACAGACTTTTTGTAAGCAGAATTAAGCCAGTTCTTTAGTAGCCTTTCTTTAAATAATAGTGGCCAGTTCTGGCAGAAATACAAAATTTCAATGTCATAACTACAAGGAGAAAGGAAAACCTTCTTAATACAACTTCTTCTTGAACAGAATTCTTAAGCTGTGCATGTCAATGTTACAAGGTGGTCGTGCACAGGGATTACACACCAGTAACATCCTCAGCTGCGCCACAATACCAGTCTGGTGCAAGATTTCCTAGTTTAGTTAGTATCCTAAAGTTGAAATTGCAGCTAGGTTTGTTCATATGCAGCTGAAAATATTGAGAAAGGCTGTATTTAGATTCTCTTGTCAGCTTAGCTCTCATTTAAACAAGGTATTTTACCATAAATAAAAGAAAAGGCGGGTAGTCAGAAAAACAGGTAATTAGGTATATGATAGACAGATCATTTATTGACTTAAGTGGTTTTTTGCAGTCTTCAAGATTGAGACACTGGTAACTGAAGTAAAGTAACTTCATGTGGTATTGGTGCTTTTAAAATAACTGCTTTAAAATTTGCTTGATAATGGCTTAGCTTTGATTTGAAGAAAATGATCAAAAGAGTTGCTGAAAGTTAAAATCACTCATCATATGTCTGTATGGGAGAGGGGTGTTTTTGGAGAAAATGTCCTTCCAGTTATAGTTACTTTCAGACAGGGTTGTTACTATATATAGTTGTTGAGCAAGATGGTCCAGAAGAGCTTGCCTGTATTTGGTGTGTTAGCAGAACTATTCTATCATACAGCTATTGTGTAAACTGTAATTGCACTAACAAAGGTTTTTTTTGATCCAATTTAAACAAAATGCTTCAAGGTGGAAAGCAAAACAAAACTGTATGAGAAGTGACAGGAACACTTGCGCGTTTTATAACTCAATATGCATTGTAGTATATCTAATCACAACATGATTTATTTTCAGGGCCAAGTCTCTCTTTTTTCTCAATCTAATCACACATTTAGTAAAAGAGCTAAAGCATGAGTTGAGGTTAAGATGCTATCCTGTTTGAATGCCAGGTCTTTGCTTTTCCTTATCTTTCAGTATTACGAAATGAAGAGATTTTGGAAAATAAGGTTGAGTGAAGTTCCCCTGCACCCTTCTATTGGTTGTTTTAAACCAGACAGAATCAGAGCCTAGGAAAATTGATTTCCTGTTCAAAAATGCACATTTGGCATGATTTCCTCCTTTTCATATCAACCAGTTGTAATGATCTTTATATTCTGAAATTTGGTGTTTTAATGGAAGTACTGAAATCCAAAATTAACATTTTGTGATCCACAAAACTGTTGAAGTTTTTTGTAACTGAAGACATAGATAGCTCTTACGAAATTCTTAAATACTTTAAGAAGGTTTAGTGGGAAATACTTTTTGAACAGTATTTCATACCTTTAGAAATTTAATCTATTTAAAATCTACTCACATAGGTATGGTAAGAGTTAGTCAACTAACCTGTTCAGTATTATGCTTACTATATGTAAAAACGTGAGACTAGATTTATATGATAAAACAAGTGCTCATGCCATAAGTGCAGCATACAAATATTATATGTAAAAAAGGAAGCATTTAATTTTTATTGCTGGAATCTATTGGTAGTTTTTTGTAAAATTGTGATATTTTAGGAATGTAGTTTTTCTGTCAAAGAAAGTGTTTCTGGCACTGTTGATATTTGGCTAGGAATTGCCAGTCTGTTCTTGGAGTGAACTGTCATTCATGCTCAGTGAAAACTTAGAGTATCCTGCTTAATTTGTGAGACTAAAAACAGGGGGAAAAAAGCAGTAATTGTATGGTGTTTAGTTTTTTTAAATCGAGCCAGAGTAGTCTGCAGTTTCATTCCAGCTCTTGGATGCTTTGCTCCAGTTCAGAACAGAGTTTGAAGAGAAATCAGTATTGGCCATTAGCCAACATTCTGGGATATTTTCCTGCAATGAGCACAAGTACGAAGTCCTGCTTCAATTAGTTCAGTCTGGTTGTATCACCCAATTACTAAAGTAACTACAAGATAAAAAATGAAAAATAATGTATGTGAGGTAAGATTATATGTATTTTAACATCTAAAATATTAAAATAAAATTTATCTCTGTCTGTGATACACTTAAGGAAAGTGACAGTGCATAGAAGCAAGTTTGCAGCTTTGTAAGCTGTGGCAAGGTACAGTGGTAATTTTTTGAGGAGTTGCCAAATGAATTTGTACAACTATTCCTTTGTTTGACAGTAAAGAGATGAGTAAAACCATCATTGTAGAGACTTCTCTGTTCTGAACTGATTGTTATTTCTGTTAAGAGTTTTGCCAAGGAGAGTAACCAAAATTTTTTCGCTTGAAGAGCATATGCAACTTAGTGCTGAGGATATTTTTGCCTTTCAAAAAAGACAAAATCAAAAAACTTTACATGGCTAATTAACTAAATGTGGTAATTGGAGATTCTTTTGTGTCAGTTTTTTTCATATCCTCAAGTGGAGCCTGCATTTGGGGAGTGATATGAATGTTGTGTAAATTTAGAATGAGACCTCAATGGTGTAGATTATTAAGTCCCTGAAAAAGCTTTAAAAATTAAAGTTGTTATCTAACCAGTATGAATATGTGAAGAAACTAGTTCATATGCTGGTTTACAATGCTGGATTGTTGCTTATACACCTGGTTACTCTATTTATGTCCTACTCTTTCTGGCATTTTTAGAAGCTATCTCCTTTTTTATAGCATGATGGTTTATAGGTGCCATAAATTACCTCATCAGTGGACATTTTTTTCCTGATTCAACAGACTGAAGATTAGTATGTACAAAGGTTTTGAACTTCAAACTCTGCAAGGATAATCAATGAGGTGTATAGTTAATTAACTTACTAGGTAATTTTTGCTCAGAATTAAGCTTATGCTGAACTTTACCAGTGTGGTTTTCCCTGTAAGATTTTGGCGTTGTTTGGAAAATGTATTTTTAAAACTAGATTAGCTGTTGAACTCTTATTAACCATTATGGCACTTGTAAACTCTTGGTGTGGTGGTTCAAGAGGTTTTAACTGTTGTCAAGAAATCTTTGCAACTGAAATAATAATTTGGTGAACCATTTACCTTTTTTATATGGATAGTTGATTAATATGCTAGCTAGTTGTTTCTTTTCTCAAACTGCAGAAATCTGCTACTACCTAATTGTGTAGTAAAAGTTGTACTAAGAATTACTTTTATAAGCCCTTATTTATTCTTTATAGTTGTTACCATAAACTCACTTTGATTTTGTTGGTGCAGCTATTACCAATCTGTATGAATACAGTTCTGCATCCAGCCAGACATATTTAATCCTCAGCTGGTGGCTGCCTGCAGTATCTGGTGGAGAGATGCAGGTTTAGGGGTGAGAAGATGCTAGTTGCATGAAAATCAAAGCTCATGGGTGATGATGCAGGCTCTTGGAATCAGGTTTAAAAAAATTAAGTCCTCAGCTTTTCAGTGTGAATCCTAACTTAAGTGTTCACCTGAACTGCTGTAAAATGGTTAGTAAACATTGTGTAATTGTGCTAATGCAACGATAATGGCTGTTGCCAGTTTTTTGCCTTCTTGCCTTCAAGGAGAACAACTTGAAGTTCTTGGTGATGTAAATTATTTTAGAAACACTGCCCTGGTTTTGTCGTATAAATATTGCCATTAATAGCTGAAACATCATGATTTTTAAACTTTTTGTCCCTTCCCTCCCACTCCAAGTACTACTGAAGAAGCCATTTTAGCAGGAACAACTAAGAATATCATAGCCCAAAAGTAGTATAAAAATATTTTACTGTGTTTGTATCAAACAACTGCTCTAAAAATATTTTTTGATAGTCTGAAGTCATTAATATTTTTTCAGTGAAATGTCTCCATTACTTCTTATTACGTGCATGGTTTAGCTAGTGAGAATGGATGCTACTGTTTGTTTTTTTATGTAATACATTGTCTGCCATTAGCTACAGTATTTTTTTTTGAAGCACAGTATTTTTTGACTCTTGAGAGCATTTATGAATTTTTCTAAACTATTATCCAACCATAACTGCTACCTGTATTACAATGATTACCCCAAATAGTACAGTGGAAACTTAAATCTGAATTTAATGCTAATTCTGCCTCCGGACTAGAATTCTCCAATACTAAGCGGAAAACAGTGGACATAATTTTTAATGTCTTAGAACAGACTTAAAAATAACATGTGTTATATACTTTAATTGCAATTATAAAGAAGTCCTTATAGATTCTGCTATAATTATCTTCCTAAGTATTTCCTATATGCTATATTTCCTATATGGAGGACATAAATACAGTACTGTGCACCTAGAAAAATTAGTTGGCTGGTGTCCTGTTTCCTCGTGAACTTCTGCCATTCCAGATAAAAAACTTCAAGGAAATTCTTCCTACCAGTTGAGGAGTCTGACTCTGCTTTTGTGTGGTGCTGCCTCTTTCTTAAATTTAAGATGCTTTAAGTTTGTGTGGTGGGGTTTTTAAAAACAGTATCCATGATCTTTCAATGTTTGAGGTTTTCTTGGATCGCAGATTTTTCTCAGTTCTGAGTTTTAAGATATTTATTCACTGGCTTAGTTATATTAAGAGATGCCATACAAATAGCAATGGTTATATTTGATTTAACATGCAGCTGGTTGGTCACTGGAATGTGTTTGTTCCTCTCAATTCTTGTGCAAAAGTGAATTACTTAAAGTTTGGCTGCAGCCGTAGCAGATGCTGATGTGGCAACCCAGACCAAACATTCTTTCCTGCTTCAGTCAGCTGTGTGCATTCTTCGTTTAAAGGTCAAAGGAACTCAGCCAGTAAGGCTGACTCATGCAGATGTGGACTATAGGAACTCAGTGTACTTTTGGTAGCACCCCCTTTGCACCCATACCAGGGCTTTCTTTTTGAATTGATGAATTATACATAATCACAGGCAATGAATTGAAATAGTGGCATTTTTGGAGTTTTAGTCAAGGTCTATGTGTAGATCACCCTCTTGCAAGTCAGGTAAAAGAACCCTTTTTGGGACAGGAATGACAGTGCCCCAGTGGAAAAGATAAGACACCACGGATGGTGACAAATTTGCTAAAACTAGCTCCTGAAACTGAAAATATTCAAATATTCTTGCAAACTATTTTTTATCAATGGTGTTGAAAGAAGAAAAGCCAGCCCACATGGAAACTTGAATTTTTATTTCCTGCCAAAGATGTCTTTTAAATGCAGTTACCATTCTGGCTTTGTAGTTTGTACTGTGCAGAATCACTGAGTTTACACTTGGTTATGTACCTTGGTCAGTTACAACAGACGTGTTAAGTTGTGTCTTACACCTACCTAACAGTAACATTTCTGTGTTACTCGACCCTTTTGTCTCAGTTTTAGTTGTTTGCTTGCACGGTTCAGTTGTACCACTGATTGTTGATAAACCAGAGTAATTTCATCTAGTTTGGGAGTATAACTGTATGTCCACATGGGTTGAAAAGCCGATCTCCAATCATCTGGGGTTTTGTAAGTTTTAAAAAACACCACAACAACCCCACCGTGCTGGTATTATTAAGAAAAGAAATGACTGGTTTTTTCAGGGTTCCTGTCAGTCTGTGATAGCTAGCTTACATGAAGGGCTATTCTTTCCTAAGATGGCTGCCTTTTGCGATTAATTTTCGTTCAAAATGCAAACCAAACACTTTAATAATTCAATGCAAATCTGATACAAATTGCCATCTTTTGGTGGCAGATTAACTAACCTTAAAGTAATTTTTCTAATTTTTTGCTGTAATTTTTCACAGCTACCGTAGTTTTGTTCTGGAAAGGTGATACTACTTCCATCTGCTAACTCCAGATTGTCAAAGGTTACCTTGGTCTTACCTTAGCTGGCATATATCTTTGTCCTTGCTATGTAAGGAAAGAGTGCCTGTCAAAGAATAACAGATGAATTCTGTGTTGCTATAAAATGGTTATGGTACTAAGGAGCTTGATATCAACTGAGATAAACAAGACAGGAAAGAGATTGATGTATCCTTGTGGTATCAAACTTCTCTAAAGCTGCATCTGCTTTGGTTTCTGCCATGTCTTAAGCAGTTACATTTGCTCTCCTGATGTAAATTAAAGGAAGTGTTTTGTCAGTTAAAATACAGGTAAAGATTACATAGATTTGTGTACATATCTATTGTTTCAGACTTTTGAAATTACATTCTAACTTGTCTGAACTGCCTGTTATATTCATAGGTTGCTTTGCTTACGAACATAATGCTCATTAGATGGATGAGCTGGATGACATGTTACAATACTTATGGCTGTAGGTCAGTTTTCATTTTAAAAAAAAGCACGTGGCTCATCTGATAACCCAGATAAATAAGGAATACTTCAATGATGCTGTGTAGTAATTATATAATGACGTTGTAAAGTAATGAATGGAATGTGAAATCTAAAATGAGGAAGATAAAAATGAGAAGCTTTCTACATCTAGAAGTTGATACTGTGTAATGGTGTATTTAAAGGGAAGGGATCAGTGTTCAATCATCTCTTCTTAGTAGGTCTTAGGTTAAAAACTAGTTAATTTGCTGCAGGGAGAAATATCCTATGAAATTCTGTAATAGATACCTACTTCTGTTATGCATGCTGAATTTATATTATAAATACTGATCTGGCAAAAAGAATGGAAGAAACATAAACACTTAGCCGTCTGTAGTATCTGTAATGCATCTTGAAAAAGCATGATTTGGAGATGCTTAGGAATTCAACATATTTAATAACTAAACAGTTGAGTAGTAATTTATTGAATCAGATTTTTCACTGATACTTACCACTTACTTCAGGAGTGTTAACGCAGGCCACACAACTATTGTTATGTTCGTTCACTGTTCATTGTCTTATTTTGCCTACATACTCTAGACATAGAGGATGATGTGATAGACTAAACTTCTGGCACCAAGATTACATCCTAGATACTCAGTGCTGCTTGTGGCAGATTGCACATGAGTGGTGTGTGTGTGTGTATGTGTATATACATATATATATATGGGGGAAAAAAGACCACAGGAACACAGGAACTCTTGCGTCTTTTGAGGGACAACCTGTTCTAATTGTAATTCTCTTGTATTTTAGAGGAAGCCCACATCTGAAGGGAACCCCACATTACAAGGAAGAACAATGTGCTCCTTCATTAAATCTAGAAATGAAAAAAGTGCTGGACTTGCAAGCCTGTATCACAAGGTATGCTCACTAATTGGGTCTTGAGAATTTTTCCATATATACCAGTACTTTCTAAAAAGTAAAGGGGAAACTGGATGAAAGAAAAGGCTTCTAGTAAGTTTTTAGGCTTATTAATAGTAAGGACTAAGATTAGTAACTTACTATTAGCAACTAGTAATTCTGAGGAGGTGAAAAAGTGAATTGCTATTTAAGAATTCTTCTGTGCTTGGCTATACTGATATTTTTGGCATATAGAAATATATAGTATGCTCAGTATTACCATGTATTACTATAAATGAGTTTGTCCTTCAGCTCAAAATGTGTATTAGAGATTTCCTGGAGGCATTGGTAGGTTAGCAGCATTTCAGCATTTCTCTAGATGCCTGCAGAGAGTCCACATTTGTCCTTTTTCTTTACCTCTTGCTTTTTTGCGGTGATTGCCTTTCCTATAAAGAAATTTTGAACATGCTAAGTATGTATGTGTGAAAAGTTGGTGAAACTTCATAGCATTGGGGTGAGGTGGAAAAGTAATGAAGTGAAGTTTGGGAAGAGGCTTCTTAGAAGAAAATGGCTGTTGGAAGACATGCAGTATATACTGGAAAAACCTTTGCATTCCAGTAGATTAACAGTAATTGTCAGGATTTTGGAGATGTTTAAGGAAGGGTTTAGGAGGAGTCTAATTTCTCCTTCATCAGTTTGTTTCAACCACAGATTATAATGTATTGTGAATTATTTACGGCCTAGGCAGTATCTTTAATTTTCTAGGATAGATGAATAATTGATTATTGGCAGCAATGTCTTATGGTTAGTCAAAAGTATTGAAATGAGCTTGAGCAGTCAGTAGACCAGTTAAGAAATTACTCTAACAATACAGACCTGTTCAGGAACTGTGATTGCTGGAGAAGAATTGAGGTGTATACCATATTTTGTCAGAGTGGTTGCTGGTACAACAGGCAGTAATACGGTGTTTATGACATTAATTGATATTTCTGTGACATTGACTTGAGACGCAGTTTTTTTAGGGATTAACAAATACCTTTTATTAGTTTGCAGTCCATGTTAGAGGACCTACTTGTTGCTACCGCTGATGGATTTCTCCATCTCATTCACTGGGATGGTATGACCAATGGAAGGAAGGCAATAAACCTATGTACAGTTCCATTTTCTGTGGATCTGCAGTCTTCTCGAGGTAGGTTTTAGGGGTTATATTGCTTACAATACTTACCTCTTAGTGACATGCCTTCTAATATTAAATGTTAGCTCTGTTCTTAAGCAGAGATGAGAAAATTTTGCCTTTTGTAAATGGGAATGAAATAGCCTGTTTAAATTAGCTTTTCTTTTTGAAGTAATAAGTAAACATCTGAAATGTCTGTTGGCTTGCAGTATTTCTGTGTTCGCATATTTTTAAATTACTGGTATTTTCTCAGCAGGTTCACTTTTGGGCTTTGAAGATGTTTACATCAGAGATATGGAATACTGTGCCACGCTTGATGGCTTTGCTGTTGTTTTTAATGATGGCAGAGTTGGTTTCATTACACCAATGTCAAGTAGATTCACTGCTGAGGTATATTTCCTTTAGCATTTCTACCATGCACTGTACAATAAATGTGTTCTCCTCGGTCTCTGCATTTCAGTTAGCTTTCTACTTTAAATTCTGTTCAGCTATGAAGAAACTAAAAATTAACATCTGCTTAAGAGATAAAAGAACAAGACTGCATTTTGTAGCATAATTTGAGCTAGATTTTTATAGGGTTAGTACCACGGGGAGACTGTAATTGATAATAGATTTAACTGTCATTTATTTGTTCAAATTGTCATGATAGAAGTGGTCTTACTGTGTCAGACCAACAGACTTCCTGTTACAAATGGGATGATAGGAAGTGGTTTCTCCTATGGCTAAATATCAGAAGTACTCTGTTTAGGACTTAGTCCTAATCAAGTCTATCTCTTTCTCATAGTGACAAGCGTACTTCAGAATTTGTTTTACAGGAATCTTTTCCAAGTTAGGGGTTTTCTTACCTGTAATTCAGCCTAAAAACTATTACATTTTGTTCTTAGGTATCTTTATTTTAATTACAGAAAAATGAAAAGAGTACATCTAATGTCCAGGCTCCTTCACACGCTTAAAACATCTATAATGTCAGCTGTTGCAGATGAGAACTTACTTTCCTGTTTTTCTTTTTCTCTTAGTATCATCTACTTTTTTTTTTTGCTAGGTAGTGTTAGGGACTTCTTTGCCTTATAGGTATTGACTTGTTTTGTTATTAAGAGGTCTTATAAACAGTTTTCTTATATACTGTAATTTATGTTTAGAAGAATGAAACCAGATTCGCATATACTGGATTTTGTTTGTTTGAGCCATGTCAGTTGATCTTGACATCAACAGAAATTTTATGAGATCATGAAAGTCAACTGACATGTGTAATATGGTGTACATGGGTATAAGCTGACTGTCATTAATAAAAGCACTATTTAACAAAAAATCTTCTGAATTCCTTTCTTTACAGCAGCTCCATGGTGTTTGGGCACAAGATGTAGTTGATGGAACTTGTGTGGCAGTGAATAACAAATACAGGCTAATGGCGTTTGGATGTGCCAAGTAAGTTTTTTAAGGCTGGTTCAGAGCAGGGGGAGATTGTTTAATTATAAGGCTGAACCAGTAGTTACTTCTTATCAAGTTGTGTTACAAGAACTGTAAAGACGAAAATGATCAGTCTGCCTAGAGATTGTATAAAGTGCTCTGTCAAGAAGGTAGGAGAGAGGTGGAAGGAAGTGTTTGCCTGCTTGAACTGCAGTTGAAATTTATACTTGCTGTTCTGCTCTGGGGAAAAAAATAAAGGTCGCTGGGCTAGTAGCAAGGATTGGAAAGTGCTGCTATCCCAGCTAATCTCAAAGAAGGATTATAAGGTCAGTTTTAAGTAGTTAATAATAATAATATTGGACAACAATCAGCCTTTCACACTCAACTGAGAAAATGCTTTGTGAAGTCATGATTTGGTCAAGAAAAATGTTGCCTGTTTGAGTAACTGTGAATGTTAGTAAATTAAATGTTGCAGAAGTTCCTTTAGTTGTCGTATTTTGCTTACTGTTCCTTCATGTCTCCTGTATAATACTGCTTTAGCTGACCTTAGAGTGCAGCTTTTTATTTTCTTTGTATTTCACTTGGGTTTTCTTTTAGAGCATTTCAAAAAATATGGTAGTTTATTGTTTAGCTGTCCTCTTAAGAACAAGTATTCTCGTTTGTAGTAACAATGTGGTGTGTTGGTGTTTCCTCTGAAACAGGAATAGTTACTTTAATTTACAGATCTTAATATGCCTTAGTACATCCCTGATGAAACCTTAGCACTGAGTAAATACTGCCTTCCCTCATGGATTGTCTTGCAGTTGGAAGCCATAAATGTATGTGGATTGTGTGTTTGTGTGTGTGTGTGTGTGTTTCTTTTCAGAGAATGAAGTAGTTTTAGTGCATTGATTGTTCTAGGGCTGGTGTTTTGGGTCCTCTCATGCCTTCTGGAAAGTTTCTTAGAAATTTGTTTCATAAAGTTCTTTGACTATTACTTGATTCAGTGTCTCTGTTCTAGATAAATTTGGTATTGGTGAGAGAAAAAGCATCTTTTACTTAGCCTATTGAAACTAATGAGAAATCCAAATGGTCTGTAGTCTAAAGCATGTGTAATATCTTCCAGTGGCTCTGTGCAGGTTTACACAATAGATACCACCACTGGCGCCATGCAGTTTTCTCATAAATTGGAACTGACACCAAAACAATATCCTGGTGAGCTACTTTTATTGCTAGAATTGTCCAGCTGTTTTTAGGGTATAGTATATTTTTTATCCTTGGCTAGTTAACCTCTGTTTATTTGTTTGCATAATCACTGATGTGATTGGTATTTACTCCTGTTTGTTTGTAGTAATTAACTCTTGTGTCTTTGTTCTTAGCTGCTTGCTTTTTAATTAACTTTTGGATGTGTTTCATATGTGCGGGTTTGGGTGGGTGGTTTGTGGGTCTTGTTTGTGGCTTTTTAAAACTAATTCTTAATCTTCAAATTACTTTTCGATTACCTGAGGAAATGAGAGGTTATTGTGAAAACTGATAATGAATATAGTAGAACTGTGAATTAGCTTGAAGCAACTGACATGTAGGGTACAGAAAAAATACCGAGTAATGCAGCACCCTTCCTGCACTGGAGGGAATTTTTTTGTGTTTGAGAGTAAGGAACATACAAAGTGGGTAAATTGCATCCTCAACTGAAAATGTGTGTGTCTATTGGTTTTCAGTTAAAAACAAATCTGTAAATAATTTTTACAGTTGTGTAAAGTGCCTCTTTTGTCTGAAAAATAATTTTATCAGAATTGCAGTTCTGTGTTTCTGGCATGTTTTCCTGTATTCTTAGTTTCTTATGAAACCAAGCATGCCTTGGAAAAAAACCATTTTTAATTTGCTGCTTATTCATTTTGAGATGGTCAGTTTGATGCATGCATCAGTTAACTGAAAAATCAAATATTTACTTCCATGTATTTTTGTTTCTACTCTTACAGTGAAACAAGTTGAAGGATTTTCAATGTTTTTCACTTATTTTATTGTCTGCTTTTAAACAGATATTTGGAATAAAACAGGACCCGTTAAACTAATCAGATGGTCACCTGATAGCTGTGTTGTGATGGTGACCTGGGAATGTGGAGGTTTATCCTTATGGAGTGTTTTTGGTGCTCAGCTTATCTGTACTTTAGGAGGTGATTTTGCGTGAGTATCTTTAATGACATTGTAAAGAGTTTATTAGAAGTCTTTATTTTTTAATTAAAAGTATCTAATTAAAAATTAATTCACCAAATTAGCTTTTTAAAAATCTCTTTTTCCCTTATGATTTCTTAGCTATTGAGATATCATTGGCAAATGTTTAGGAGGAAATCATTTGAATATAAACAAAAATGTATTATTTTCATTTTGTACTGGTCTTTTTGTCTGTAAAAGAAAATTACCCTAAAAGCAAGTTTGAGCAAGCAAATATTAAAATTCCCTCAGTGCCTGTATTCAAATAGTTTATGCTAGACATCTGACAATTACATTGCCTTTTTTGTAGTGTCATGGATCAAAC
Organism: Dicrurus megarhynchus; assembly: GCA_013399195.1. Classification (NCBI taxonomy): domain Eukaryota; kingdom Metazoa; phylum Chordata; class Aves; order Passeriformes; family Dicruridae; genus Dicrurus; species Dicrurus megarhynchus. The sequence continues at coordinate 232,942 of VXAD01000751.1, forward strand.
AGGCTGTACCATTTGAGATGAGGTTCAGTATAGAACCATATGAAAATAAAAAGATAGGAATTTAATTTATTATTCTGATGAAGTTATTAGCAAATTCAAACTTGTTCTGTTCTATTTTTAAGGTATCAATCTGATGGTGCCAAAAAGGACCCTCTAAAAATCAGTTCCATGGTAAATATGAATGTAAAAATGCTGTAATAGGATGGCTCTTAATGTGTTAAATTGTTTTTAGTATAACAGATTTTCAGAAAATCGAACTTTCTTTCACTTGATTACTTTTCATAGTAAGATGCCTTTACTACACTTAACTGCAATGTTGCATTGAAGGAAAAAGGGACAACTGATGAATTTCTTTTCATGTGTAAACCCGATCACGAAGTATGCATGACGTGCCTTTTCTTGCCTTTGCTTTTAGTATTAAGAATGAACACTTTTGTTTTTTCTTACTTTTTCTTTGTTGTCTGGTGCTGTATTTCAAAGTGCAATGAGACACAGATCAACACTAATTGTAAACTCCATTATTTCTCTAAAATTACTAGCTGGCCTTTGAGAGTTAAAGTAACTTCACTCAGAATATGAATTCCAGAGAAACTTAAGTGCTGGTTTTTTAATACAAACTGGTTAACATTAAATCTAATCCTGCTAGTCTGTAAAATCAATAGATAAATAGAATAAATTAGAGCAAATTTTAAAGTAGAATAAATTTCAAACACATTCTACAAGGCCTCATACAAACCATGATGAATTTTGTGCAGTGTTTCTAAACAATTTATTTATTATGACATATTTGCTATGAAGATTGACAGTTCTAAACATGCATCCCAAGTTGAGGTACATATTTGCAATGACAGTACCTTTTAAATGTACCTTTTAGAAATTTTCAAAGATTGAAATTTTGATATCATCGAATTTGATGAACAACAGCCAGTGTAATTTTGGAAATCAGGATTGTTCCATACCTGACTCTCTGGAATTTTTGTTTGTTGCCTTAAACTGCAAACTAAACAGTCTGCTTTACTTATATGGTTAGTTGTACTTCATTTAATCATTATTTTTTACGTAGGACAGGAAATAATTCAACCTAGATTCTTACTGTACCTTGTGAATTTTACTGTTTGATTCTATAGTGATACATTTTAGAGCAACAAAATGTGTAGATTTTTTTCCAGGCTCATGTCTATCATAAGATCTGTTACAATAATCTTCTGTAGTTCTTGTTTTATGAGAATATATATTGTTATATATATGTATGTAGTGTTGGCTTGGGGATTTTATTGTTGTTACTCTTTTACCTTCAGACCTGGGGATCAGAAGGGTATCATCTCTGGGTTATTGATGGGAATTCCTCTTCAAACATGAAACCTGAAAGAAATGCAAATAATGAAGCTCACCAGTTTGGTATTCTGCAGTTTCAGTTCATCAAGAGTGCACTCACTGTTAATCCTTGTATGGTAAGTTTTTTTGTTGATAAATATATCCTTATTTTAGATAATATTTCCAGTTTTAGGTGAACTCTGAGTTGTTCTCTCACATTTTAAGTCTGTTTTGCAGCCATCAGAGTTGTCTTCCTTTTTTGTCATAGAGCCTTTAAAATGGTACTGTGAAAATATTGCTATGCAATACTGTAACGTAAAATCATCTAGTACATAGTGATACAAAAAGTGAGAACTGCCTCAACACTTGTTTTTCGTATTGTTTACTTAGAACCTCCTAATATATTCTTGATCATGTGTTTTCCTTTGTCTTCTATATGTGGAATTCAAAGTTGCTTTTTTGTTTTGTTTTGGTTTGGTTTTAATATAGAGTAACCAGGAACAAGTCCTCCTTCAAGGAGAAGATCGCTTATATTTAAACTGTGGAGATGCAGCACAGGCTCAGAGTCCCAGAAATACTTCAGCACACTCTGAACATAACCACAGCAGGGAAAGAGGCCCATTTTCAGATGGCAGTTTAGATTCTCAGGGTTTAAGCACTTTACTAGGACACCGGCATTGGCATGTTGTACAGGTAATTGAATCTGGTTTCCCATATGTGCTTTGTGCTTGCAAGAGTTTGTAGGAGTAGAACATGCAGCTGATACACTTTTCTGTTCCTTTTTCCTGTAGTATGAGATCATTGCCTTTTTATTGTCTCTGGGGGTTTGCCATGGTACAGCTTTTTCTCATTGACAAAAAGTAAAGGTATCAGCTTTGTGGCTATGGGTTTGCCTCCTAGCCAATAAAAAAGTCTTCAAGATCTTTTTGACTTTGGGAAGGACAGTTAATTACTTTCCTGTGCTTTGCAAGGGAGAATAAGTGCAACATGCAAGAAATCATTTAGGTGTTTGTTTTGTTATTTATACAAAATGCTTTAAAACATACTCAGCTGATGAATACAGCCTTCAGACTCCAGCTGTATTTTCAAGCATGAGAAATGGCATCTATTTAAGCATGTAATTAAAACTTCACAATATCAGGCTTTCAGAGAAGAAATTGTTTCCAGGGTAGTAATGGAACATCTTCTATTTTCCCTGTAATATAAAGAAAAAGTTAAATATCTTTTAATCTATAATTCTTGTGTGTGTTCTTCCATGCTTGAATTAGTGACAGTTTTTAATATGAAGAGTTCTGAAAGGTCCCCAATGTTTTGTTCTTCATATAGCACTTTAATTGGTAGTATTAAAAAATATTTGATTCTAGGCATGTAATGCAGGTTCTAGATATTGTTGTCTTTTTACTTTAGCTGGCCAGATAGCTCTTCTGTCTTCTGAAACTGATGTAGGAGGGAGAGGTCTTTGTTTTCTAGTAAAAGTAAAGCTGAAACACTTAGAATTACTGTGGGGAGCAACATAAACATAAATGGATAGTGGCTGGGTAACAAGAATACCTACCTGCCTTGTGTCAGACCAAAGACTGGAATTTGAAGCTGGGTTTCTATCATCCCATGTGACATGAAGAATCCAGCAAGTTCACTCATAAGAAGGCTTTTGAATGTGCTGGTGTGTATTTGTGCCAGGATTAGAAATTTCATCCCAATACTGAAAGTCCTGCCTGAAGGCTGTATTTATCAAAACCTTTATGTTCCTGTGAAAGATTCTGTTGAAGAGAGAAGTACCTGGGAGGAGAGATGAGCAAATTATGACTATTGACTATTACTGTTTTTCAAAACAATGACCTTGTCCAAATTCCTTTAGGATGTTATAATTAATCACTACTGTAATCGTAGTTGGTATAGTCATGTGGTTTTCTCTCTTTTTTTTTAGATTCACAGTACATATCTAGAGAGCAACTGGCCTATAAGGGTGAGTTATTTGAAGAATATATTCTTGCTTATTTAAAAATATTGGAGGGTTATAATTGTCCATTAGGATTGGCTGAAAATGAAATCATTATTTCACATTACAGAAAGAGAACTGAGTTAGTAAAGTATGAAACATAAACATACTTTACAAGTTTTGAGTCTGATGTTATATTACCTTGTGGTGTTGTGCTTGGTTAGGGTGTATCATTTAAGTAAGTTCCCTTCTGAGGTTCTGGTAACTTTTTTTTCTTTCTTACAGTTTTCAGCTATTGACAAGCTTGGACAGAATGTAGCTGTTGTTGGCAAGTTTGGTTTTGCACATTATTCTTTACTCACCAAAAAATGGAAGCTGTTTGGAAACATTACCCAGGTGAGAGGTTAAGGAATTTTATTCTGGTGCACAGGGGAGATTTATTTGTTGGGATGTGAGACTTGGAGAAAATTAAAGAGTATCATTTTCAAGTAAACAGCCTGTAGACACACTTGGGATTACGGATGCTGGTTTTACATGCATTTCTCATAAAATGTCTGCAACACATATGTTGTGGTTTTGACACACTAATTTGTTTCTGAGTGTTAACAGGTTTCCAAATTTGAGTGCGTATAGTCAGACACTTAATTTAATTTGTCTCATCTGAGAGTTTGTGTGATGTAGCTTTGGGTGTAAAGCTGGTAAATTTCGGCCAGAAGCAGTTTTGAGAGAATTCAGGGATGCCAATAGCATAAAGAACTGTGGAACCGTGTTTTGTAGGATGATGTTTGTCCTTCACATACTATTCTTTAGTACTTCGGTTTTTTAAAGATTAAAAACTTCATATACATAGTCTTGCCACTATGAGTAAAGCTTACAGAGATCATTCATGGCTTTCAGAAATTACCCATATAATGTACATGTCTGTGTGTGTAAGTATATAAATTACATACATATATGTAATCTACCTGCTTTTTCCTTTTCAGGAGCAAACTATGATGGTAACAGGTGGCTTAGCATGGTGGAATGACTTCATTGTTCTTGCATGTTACAATTTAAATGATCACCAGGAAGAGGTGAGGTACTTTTCTTCAAAGTACATACAATGATTAGAATAGCTGATCTATATGACAGTAGTATTATAAACATGAAAAGTACTGTGGTATTATAAACATGTTTATTATACACTATAAACTTAGGTGGCTTTTGGGCATATTCAGAGTTTATTTATTAATATATAAGTAATTCTTTGCAGAAAAATTTTGTTGTTGCTATTAAAAGCTATTTTCTGCTGACTACAGTCACTACTACTCATTGTTCTGAAAACCTTGTGACATCTTTGCATGTTAGCACAAAGTGTGTTCTGAGATACCTATTTACAGTGTTTTGGGACACTTCTGCAAGGTTTTTTGCCAGAGAAGAGGAGATTTACTTACTCTTTGCTTTTTAAAACTGGTGAATAAAATTCCTTCCTTATGATTGTTGTTCAGTACTTCAGATTTGGCTGTACTGTGCTTTAACCACTTTGGATGCAGTAAAAAAATGCAATGGACAAAATACTTGATGAAACAAAAACTCAGTAACGTGTCTTGCTAGAAATTCTTGACAGCCATTCCACAATAAAGAAAATAATCAGAAATGGAATTACTATTAGCTTGTTGGTAAACATAACCTGTATTGAAGCTACTGCTTTTCCTTGCAGCTGAGAATCTACCTGCGAACGTCTAACCTTGACAATGCGTTTGCGCACATCACCAAAGTGCAAGCACCCACGTTACTACTGAGTGTCTTCCGGGACATTGTGATATTGTTCAGAGCAGATTGTTCCATTTGCCTTTACAGTATTGAGAGAAGGTCTGAGGGGTGAGTGTCACTGTTTGAATGCTTTTGCAGCAAGGTATCTGTGGATATGCTCTCAGTCTGAGTAAATTCTTAACGATAATACAAAGGTGTTTGATAACTGGTGGCGTCAGATTTTTAAAGTGCAGAGGGGTAAGTGTTACCTGTATGTAGAAGTTCATGAGTGTTGTCACTTGCATGCATGCTGATAGGCACATTAGGTGTGGAGGTAGGTAGTGACTGATGCATGCACGTTTCCAGCTGTCTGAACAAACATGTTCCTAACTTATAGCAACTTGAAGACTGAATATAAATAGGAGAAAAAGATAGTAAAAGATACCAATATACTTGACTATTTTAAAATAAAAGAATGTTTCTAACATTGGAAGTAGGATTTAGTGAAGGGAAGGTAGCAGCAGGCTCACGGAGATGAAGAGAGAAAAGGTTTGGTCTTGGTGTGGTGGTGAGGAATTGTTTTAGTGCAAAAGAAGTAGCAATGTAAGATATGCCAGATAGTTCAGACAGTTAAGATTAGTGAACCTAAGAAGGAGATAAAGATTCCTAGGTAGGGTTTTTTTTAAGTGCCTAAGTAGGTGATTTTTCTTACAGTTACGGTATCTTCTTTTTAGCAAGAAGGAACCTTTTTGTGTTAAAAGGAAGCAAATTGTTGATGAACTTCAGAGAAAAATATTTTCATTGCTTTAAAAAAAAAGACCTCCCAACAGAATCGAAACCCATGACTGTCTCACTGAAAGGGTTAATAGTCTTATTCTGAAGTATCTGATACTGTCTTCTACCCAGTCATAGCTGTATTTCCCAAAGCATCAAGATAAGTAACCCAACTTAGGTTTTTTTGGTACCTTTATGTAGAGTAGATACGCGGGCATATCTACTGTTTCCTGATTAAAGGAACGTCATTTTGTTCTGTAAACCATCTGCTAAGGATAAGTTGCTTATTTTCATTAGGTTTACTTCAAGATAGTAATTTCATGTTAAGTACTGTTGTAAAATTTCTAAATGTAGTAATTTTCCTTTCAGTCTTAATCCTACTGCCAGCATCCAAATTCTTCAAGAAGTGTCCATGTCTCGGTACATTCCTCATCCTTTTCTTGTAGTGTCTGTTACGTTGACATCAGTGAGAACAGAGACTGGCATCACCTTGAAGATGCCTCAGCAGGTAACAGGTCTCAAAATTTGGTAGAATTGGTACCTAGATTTGTTGGCTTACTCCTCAAAGGTTACCTGGTTGATAAATCAATCATAAATTGGTGGCTCTTCTATGTGGTAAAATCCAGAACATGTTTTTTTCTGATGTTCATTATATAGACATTTTTTGTGGGAATTGGGGGTTAAGGGGTGGAAAGAGAAGTAAGAGTTCAGATTTTATTTTGTAGCTTCTCTTGTTGTCTTGCAAAGGTTGGGGCCAAATATTGGAGAACAAAGTAAATTTACCTCTGTCAAGGGTGTGTTGCTCTATTGTATATTAAAAGTTAAAAACCAGAGCAATCCATGGCATTAGGAATTAACCTTTCTCGCAACAACTTGTTCAGTTCATTACTCAAAGAATAAATAGGAAAAAGGAAAAGATGGCATATGACTCTATAAGGTTATTCTTTGTCAATTCTGACTACACTAAAATAAAGTAATATAATCTCCCACACTAGTTATGTCAGGAGATAGGTCAACAGCCAAACAATCCCTTAAGATGTGAAGGTCCCCGTCTTAACTTCAAAAGTTAGTCAGGGCACTGAAAGCACTTGCAAAGAGAACTTGGATTTTTTGTTGTCTGGGTTGCAAACAGAGTAGGCTTAACTGAGCAGGTGCAGTATGAAGTGTATTTTTTCATGAAAGCAGCTACCCTAGGGTAGTTCAGAAGTTGTGTTGTCTGTGGAGCAGCCCAAGAAACATGTAAAGGTGCATCATTTTCTCCACGTACCAAAGGCACTGGCAGGTACAAAAGTGGTGGCACATATGTAAAATCTGAAGGTTTGTGCTCCTTCCTTCACTTAATTCTAATTTAACGTCCCGCAGTGCTGAACATCTGTCCAGAGACTTTGATATGGTACTGGACAAGGGCATGAAAAGCAATATGCTTGTGGTCTTCTAGTCCATCTTGGCATGAGACAGCATCTGTATTCCTGAACTACCTGACCTGTGGTGTTTTCTAATTTTGAGAAAAAGCTACTGAAATTTTTTACAACACTAATAATACTTAGACTTTGCTTCAGATTGAATAGATACTACCTCTTTCTAACTAAGAGCACCTATCCTTAAACTCTGTTGATCCTCCTGATCGAAAGATAAATATTTAGCTTAGTACTAAATATGACGCTTCACTGAAGACAGAGCAATGTGTCTGACTTTGTGAAGCGTGTCAGCCTTTTCAGTGTTTTTACCTATTAGTGACCTTAACCCCTGATGCTGCAAATTTGCCATATAGATCCTCTATCCATGTATTTTGAAACTAAGCTTCATGCATGGTAATAACTCCAGTGGCTTGGTTTAAAATTAACATGAAACAGCTATGAAATAAATCTTTAGAAAGAATATTTTGCTTTCTTGATATACCTTACTGAAAAGATTTTTCTTTAACTGCAGCTAAATAAAAGTTCCGTATGCTGTACAAGTGTGGCTCAACTCTGTTTGGCTCACCTCTTGGGTTGTGTACCAGTGTTAGTCTTTGCGGTCAGATACTGGCAATCATACTGTGATGATACTGATAAGAATACAGAGCTTTATTTTTCTCAAGATACTCAAAATACTTTTAAGACACGTGGTTGGAAAAAGTCTGTATTAAACACATTGAATGAGTCTGAAAGGTGAATAAGAAACCTTCCAGTATTTACTCCTTTGCACAAGAACAACAGCACTTGGTTCTTCTTGATGTTTTTGAGTCCTTCTGTAATGAATTTGGTTGTTAGTCATCTCTGTAAAGAGGCACATTTAATTTACACTTTCTATTCTGGGTTTTTATTGTGGTTATGAGTAAAATGCTCATTCAAAGAGCTTGAATAATTTGCATAATATTCTTTCTATCCGTAGGCTTGTGAAGCTGAAAGTATTATGCTTAACTTAGCAGGACAACTCATCATGTTGCAAAGGGATCGCTCTGGACCCCAGATACGAGATAAAGATAATAATCCTAATCAAAGAAAGCATGTGAGTAAATTTATGTCGAGTACTGCAGATGGCTTCAAAGATGTCAGTAATTGAAGAAGCTGTGGAAGAGAATGGTCCAGACATAAAGAAAATAGGAGTATAAGCGATGCATTACCTACACTTACAGACTGGAAGTACATTAGCATTTGCTCATTGTGTTTGCTAGTTATATTGAAATGAAATAGATAAGTTTTAAGAGTAAAGATACTGCCCAAAATTTGGTATGCACCAGTAACAGAAAACTTCTGTCTGTCTAAAACTGTTCTGTATGTTTATGGAACATTATCATTTTTTGCAGAGTATGTTTACAAAGTTCTTGGAAATAACAACAACAGAAATCAATTACTGAACTTTCCAGTTCTTTTGGGATGATGAAAACCAATTCTATGTGAAACAAGCACTTTGGGAGAGTGAAATCTGTGAAGTTCAGATATAGATTTGTTAGTTCTAGGTTGGACTTGTGGGCTTACTGAAGAAGCATAGAGCAGGTTTTTATTTTTCACCTTTATTCTCATCCCTCTGCTTCCTGACTAAGTATTAAGGAGATTAAAAAAATTAAAGAAATGAGTTAATACAAGTATTAAGTGGTCTTTTGTCACATGATAGGGTACAGTTAAAGGAGAAGCAGATTTGTTTCTTCTTTGTTAGAAAAAGAACGTGTTTGAAGAGAGTAGTTCTTAGCTGAAAAGTAGAGTTCTTGTGAATAGGGTAAAAATAAAAGGAGTAATGGATTCTGATTTTTAATTTTTTATTTTTCATTTTACATAGCTGCCTTTTTGTGCTCCAGTTGTCCTAGCCCAGTCTGTTGAAAATGTATGGACTACTTGCAGAATTAACAAACAGAAACGCCACTTATTGGAGGCTCTGTGGCTCAGCTGTGGTGGGGCAGGTATGAAAGTCTGGCTTCCCCTGTTTCCCAGAGATCATCGAAAACCACATTCCTTTTTGTCAAGACGGATCATGCTGCCTTTCCACATCAACATATACCCATTGGCTGTGCTGTTTGAAGATGCCTTGGTTCTTGGTGCTGTTAATGACACTGTGCTCTATGACTGTTTATACACTCAAACCAGTGCTAGAGAACACTTAGAGGTTCTCTTTCCTTTCTCCATTGTTGAGAGAACCTCTCAGATCTACCTCCATCACATTTTACGCCAGCTCTTGGTTAGGAACCTCGGTGAACAAGCCTTGCTTTTGGCCCACTCCTGTGCCACATTACCATACTTTCCTCATGTACTAGAACTGATGCTTCATGAAGTGCTGGAAGAAGAAGCTACCTCGCGGGAACCCATTCCCGACCCTCTCCTTCCCACTGTGGCGAAGTTCATTACAGAATTCCCCCTCTTCCTGCAGACAGTTGTTCATTGTGCTAGGAAGACAGAATATGCCCTGTGGAATTACCTTTTTGCTGCTGTTGGAAACCCGAAGGACTTATTTGAAGAGTGTTTAATGGCCCAGGACTTGGACACAGCTGCCTCTTACCTTATTATCCTACAGGTAACGGCACCAAATATATTACAAGACTGCTAACATTGCAGGATTTTAAAAATAATGTCCTACAAAGTTGTGCATGTTCAACAGATTTTTAATGTAACGGTTTTCTGTTGATACTATGTCCAGTTATGAAGGGTGGTAAGATTATGCAGTGTAAGTAGTTAGTTTACTGTTTTAAATAGGAAAACAATAGCAAGAAGTTTGCTGTTTGTAATCTTTTGTATGCTTGAATGTGACGCAGTGTGGCTTGACTTAATAGAACTTCTGATGCTCTACAGTAAAAGCGAATCACTTAATTATGTTTCGTTGCTTGCAGAATATGGAAGTTCCAGCAGTTAGCAGACAACATGCTACTCTCCTATTTAATACTGCCTTAGAGCAGGGGAAGTGGGATCTCTGTCGTCATATGATTAGATTTCTTAAAGCCATTGGCTCTGGAGAAACAGAAACTCCCCCAGCTACACCAACAACTCAGGTTTGTGATGAGAAAAGTAAATACTGTGCATCAAGCTTTTTATGATTAATCTTCATGTTATATAGCATGTTTGGTCCTCTGAATGTATGTTTTTGTTTTCTTGGTTTTAGGAACCTAGTTCAAGTGGTGGCTTTGAGTTCTTCAGGCATCGCAGCATTAGTTTATCCCAATCAGCGGAGAATCTCCATAGCAAATTTAATTTGACAAAAACACTGAGTATGCCCTCTGGCCCCTCTGGGAAAAGGTAATGTCTTCTCCTTCCCCACTTTATTAGGTACTACAATACTAACTTTCTTACCAATTTAAGTTATAGAAGTAAATTATGTGATAGATTTGTCATAATCTCCTTCTGTATGTTTTGCATTTGTCATTTCACAACTTTCGTATTGTTTGTGTCTCATAACATTCTTGGGAGAATATACTCTCACACATGTAAATATATGTATGTGTGTTTGTGTGTATACACAGGCACGCTTACAGAGATACTGCTGACCAAAAGACTCTGAAACCACTGCATGTGGTACACATTACATGTGTAGTAATTAAAGTAGCTTGTGAGACCACATGCCTCGTATTTAAAGGATCTGTCTTGCTGAAAAATACATTTTGAACAGCTCACAGCATCACAGTGTACAGTGTGCTGTGCTACTGTGCACATCTTGGTCTAGCAGCATGTTTCCAAGCTACAAATAGAACCTTTTATGCCTTGGGGTGAGCCCCTCTAAAGCTGCTGTGTACAAACTTGATATTGATACTATTACAGTTCAGAAGTAGTATTGAACTAAAATTCATTATTATCTTTGCTTTGGCTTGTTTCCCCATACATATTTTTAAAACAATCCTAGTATAAATTCAAATATTCTAAGTTAGTAATTTTTAATAGAGAGTAGTATCTTAAAGGTTTTGATAGGGAGGGTTCTAGACCAATACTTGTCTAGTTCTCTAAACTTTGCAGCGTCATCTGCATTTTCTCTCTCATACTTTGCTTTTTTCTGCATGCTGATAGTTCAATGCTCTATAAATACTGCTGTTGTTGTAACTTAAATCCATTATTTCACCTACCTGTTGAGGCAGTGGGATCTTTTAGAGAATATAAACAGCAAGGAATGATGGAAACTGCTTTTGCTGTTACATAGAAAGCCCCCCTTCTACTTCTCTGGTCACTCGAAGTTCTGCAGTTGTGGCCAACAGCCTTTGCAACTCCGCTTTATCAGTGTTCACGCGGCTGTTCTGTGCTGTGTGTGCAGGTGGAGTAAAGACAGCGACTGTGCTGAGAACATGTACATTGACATGATGCTCTGGCGGCATGCTCGGCGTCTCCTGGAGGAGATCAAGCTGAAAGACCTTGGCTGCTTTGCTGCACAGTTAGGCTTTGAGCTGATTGGCTGGTTGTGCAAGGAGCGAGCCAGAGCTGCCCGCGTGGAGGATTTTGTGTGTGCTTTGAAAAAGCTACACAAGGATTTCCTCTGGCCATTTCCAGTTATACCAGCTTCGTCCATTAATTCACCTTTCAAGAATGGAAAGTATAAGACAGGTACAGTAACATCTGAGTTTGATATGAGCTAGATTTCCCTCCTGCAATGCTGCATCTGTGAATCTCAATCTGTTCTGATTCTGTTCGGCCAAGATAAGAACAGACTGAGGCTTGCCACCTGCACAGCTTTCTCACACAGGGTGTATGTTTTTGAAGAGATTCTGTTTAGCATAGACAGTATCTCTTGTGTGATTACTATTCCTGTTGACATCTCTTGCTTTCTCAGGTGCACTGAATTGGGTATCAGTTGTGCAGATGTTGAACTGAACGTGGAAATTGCTGCAGTGTAAATTCTGCTGCAGAAAATTACTAAAATAATATTATTATATAGTCTCTAGATGAGGTATTGATTCACTTTTTTAAAATTAAAAAGCAGATTTCCTAATAGTTGAAATTTACTTTATGTTAGAGGGTGAGAACTTTGAAGGCTTTGCTGTAAACCTCCTTTATGTCATTGATCTCTTCACCTTATCTCCTTGCAGCAAAGTTTACACTTGCTACCTTATCTCCATATGACAAGGTTGACATCGGCTGCCAAGTCTCCCTCTTAGTAGCAGCATCATTATTTACTTCTGTTGATTCTGATCACTTTATCACATGATACTTCTTTTATGCCGCTGATCATAAATTCCTGAAGTACCTAAACTTGCTGCATTCCCTTGTATTTCGTTGGTCCCCTGAATATTGACTTAGATGCAAGTTTTAGCCTCCTGAAATGCTTGGAGAGAACTGTCTAAATTTCCTTTTGGATACTTACATGATTTTTCTGTGATGTGTTTTGATTTTTTTATTTTTTAGCCATGGGGGAGCAGCTACTAAAATCTCAGTCTGCAGACGCCTTTGTAAACATGGAAATGGACACAGGGGTTTCAAACACACCTCGCAGTCGCAGCTGGCTTGGTACTATCAGCTCTTCTCAGAGAGAAATTGACACTGTTTCATCACATGGACCACACATGCAAGATGCATTCCTTTCTCCTTTGCTAAGCAAAGGTTAGTCACTCTTCCTTCTATCTGCGCATTGGAAAAATGTGAAGTGTGTGCTTATATTTTGATACTTGCGTGTCACTGCCGTATTGTTGCTTCTCAACTGCTGATAAGGAAAATTCAGGAAAAAAAAAGGACTTAAAGAAAAGTGAACTGAAATTTTTACAACAGAAAGATAATGCCCATGTGCTGTATATCACTACATACATGAAGTTGAATATGAAGTAGATATTTGGTCTGTGGTGATACTTGAAGTTCAGCATTTTTTCAGTCTGGCTAGGAAGACTGTCCTACATTCTAGGGTTTGTTTTCTTTGTCCCTTGCATGGATCAGCCTTTTGCAGGGGTTGGAACAGCTCTAATTGCATGAACTTAGTGCTTTTGGGTTTCTTAAGAATGATATTAGATACATTACTTATTGAGGAAGTTGAGGAAATTAGAGACTTTAGAGTTGTATTTTTTCCTATGGCTTTATTTAAATTGCTTTTTAAAAGCTGTAATGTATGATCAGCTTATTAAAATAGAAAAAGAAGTTTTACTTTTTATATATTTTTCTGAACACTGAAAGAGATGGGAAAAGTTTGTCAGACCATTCAAGTCTTTTTTAAATTTAATTTAATTTTTAAAATTTTTTATACTTCCTCTTGTCCTTGAGCGTAAAGCAACATTTTCAACAGTATCTAAATCACGATTTCCACTCTCTTAGGGCAAAGGTCTAAGTACCTAGTGTGAATTACAATCTCTTTAAGACTTTAGAGCCTTCTGTGAGATTCAGAGCATTTGGAGATCCTCTGTCAGCTTGGGCACAGTCTCATTTTATTTTCACTCCCATTTCTCTTGTTTTTTAAATCTGGAGACTGCAAGAAAATGAGTATCTCTTTTCATTGCACTGATTTTACTGCTGTCTGCCACTACTGCTCTTTCTATAAACAAGTATGTCAGGGTTTTTTTCTGAGCTAGATGAAGACCTTTGAGTTCAATGGACTTCGGTACACATTTTGAAGCAGTTTATTTCTAAAGAAACTAAATTAATAGTCTTTAAAACATTGCAAGATGAATTCTAATAACAATTTCACAAATTACTAATCCAGCATTGGTATTCATGGGCAAGAAGATAATCAAATAACCTTTTGACTTCCTAAACATTTTCCAAGAAAAGCTACATCTGCTTTAATATGGAAATTGTTCTCAGGGGTACCTGCCTTCATGACTCACCACTGTAACAGTTTTAGCTGTGATGTTATTGTTCCTTTGAAAATTTTGTTACTGCATGTGCTCTTCATGTTTTTACTAAAAATACTTCTTTTTGTAATTCGTGCAGGTAAATATTTACATTACAAAGCATTCAGTATCTTCATGTTTTTGTGTGAAGAAAAGAATTTGATATTGAAACTTCATTTTAACAAAATTAAAAGTTAAGAAAGCAGAATTTTAGACAGACTGTAACCCTTCCTAGACTCAATTCTAGGACTATAGTATGCAAGATACTGTATTGGTGTTTTTATGATGATTGCCAACACATATCTAGGATCCCTTACTGATACTAATTCTCCTGAATTATTTTTACTGGATAGAAAAAGTATTGCATTCCTGCAACAATAGTTCTACCATACAGTGTGACAAGAAGAATGCTGAAGCGGGATGGACAATATGCCTGAAGTAACTGTGATACACCGTAAAGCATTACTGTTTGTCAATTTTTATAGGAAGTAGTTCAGAAATTCTGAATCTTATTAAAGTAAGTAGTTTCTTTTTTCCCTTATGTTTCTGAGTGTTTTTGATAGGTGATGAATGCAGCATTGGTTCAGCAACAGACCTGACTGAAACAAGTTCTATGGTGGATGGAGACTGGACCATGGTGGATGAAAACTTCTCCAGTCTCAGTTTAACTCAGTCAGAGCTTGAGCAGCTCTCCCTAGAACTGGCCAGTAAAGGGCCACACAAGTCACAAGTGCAGCTGCGGTAAGTAATGACATGTGTGCCTTTGAGACTGAGAAAAGCTGGCATGCAGCGTTAGGAGAAAGAAACAATCCACACAATCACACTGCAACTTTTGTCTTTGGAGTAGAAAAATAAATAAACAGACTGGTTTTTTTTCCATATAGGTACTTGCTACATATCTTCATGGAAGCAGGTTGTCTGGATTGGTGTGTTGTCATAGGCCTTATTCTCAGAGAATCTTCAGTTATCAACCAGGTTTTCAGTATCATGCAGTCTTCTGATATTGATGGAGAAATCTGTCAGAATATCAAGACTGGCCTAGATGCTGTTGAGAAGTGGGCTTCTACGGATTGGTGAGTGTTCCTTTCTACCTTCATATTCACTTCAGCTGTAAATAGTTTGTTACCTAGAAAGTAACTTTGAGTGGTCTTAGCCTTAGCTGAAATGTCAGTTCAGAGAGTAATCAAACTGGGAAAAAAAGAGCAAAACACAAACCAAAACAAACCAAACCCAAAGCAACCAGCTTTCCAACTTTTATTGTTTGATTAGGATTGCCTTTTTCTCTTTATTTAAAAATGTTTCTGCTTTTCAGGCACATGACAGAAGTACTAATTTTAATTTGCTCATGGGGTTGTATCCCATTCTCTTCCTAGCCCTGGGTACAAGCCATTTCTAAATATCATCAAACCACAGATCCAGAAACTAAATGAAATAGTAGAAGAGCAAGTACAACCTGAAGCGTTTCAGCCAGTGAATCCTTCTAAGGTTCCCGAACAAGCGAACCCAAGAGCTGAGGAAAGCAGGACTTCATCTAGCCATGGCATTAATCCTCAGAGTGATGCTGGCAGCAGCAATGCAAGCAGACATGAAGAGGACAAGGCTAAGACAGAGGATGAAGATTCATTCCAGGAAGGCAGTTATGACTGTGTTGTGTCTTAAATGGAAGGTGAACAACTTCCCAAGCATCAGGTGTGAAAGGAAGCAAACCAGCTCTTAGATCTGCTTCCGTGTTTTGGATTTAAACTCTTTTTTTAAATTTTGTTTGTTTTGGTTTTTTAATATTTCAGTCTTTGGAATTTTTAGTGGGGATAACTAAACATCAGTTTCATCTAATAATTTCAAAAGGAGGCATGATTCTTTTTTGATGCAATCGTCAGACTGCAGCTTTACATTTTGATACTTTAGATTGTGTTGGAGAGACAGTGAACTCACATGGAGACAGATTCAGCCAGTGTTCATCAGTACCTTTACATCACCAACACGTTCCGAAGAAACTACTTATATTGTGCTTGAGTTTAAAAGGTGAAGAGGGGATTAAATATAAAAACTGTTTTCTTTGCAGCTTGCCTGCCTAATAAATGTCTGATCAATGCAGTTCAGATTGGTTTGATACCAATATTTTGTATTAAAAGACTGTAAAATATATTGTATGTTTTTGTGAATAATCTTGTACAAATACTCAAGACTGTACCATATTTGGAGGTACCTATATGTATTTGCATGTTTCTAGATGGCTAGTAAAGTTAAAGCAGAGTTGCACTTCTTTCTGGATGAGGCATACTTTACTGACCTAACATTGACACAAGGTGGCTTACCTGTTTTTTACTGCCACTTAACAGATCTTGTAGTTGGGTTAAGGGACTGCTGAAGGTTATTTATTTCATTGTAAATTCTTTTCTGATAAATGGATTTTTAAAATGTAAATAATCATCATATACTCTTGCTATGGAAAACTAGTTTAACAGCTCATGCTTAAACATTTTTCAAACATTTTATAATATGCATACTTCTGACTAAAACATATTTAACTTTCATACAATGTTATGGAAAGCTGGCTGCAGAAGTCTGTTGCTTTGAGGTACTTATTTTTTCTAGCTGCTGTCCCTATGTTAATAACTACCTGTAACAGTATTAATTTAGATATTAGCTTGTTTGTACTGTGCAATCTGAACAAAAATGCAACATTACTCATTTTATACACAATAAATTAGTTTATTTTTTATAACATCACTTGATTACTGACATGGACCAAACTAGTCATCATAGGATAGTTACAGCATCTGTTGCTTTTCTAGTGTAGTTACTAAAGGCAGATCCATTTAAACTCTGAAAATTAAGACTATTCACAATTAAGTTTCAAATAAATTGTGGTTTCATCATCTTTATTTCCTTTGTAGATAAGATCAAGTGCTTTAAAATGTACAAATATTAAACTGTTGCTTTAGAATGGCTTTACTAAGGCAGTACAACCAGTACAAGTGCAATAATTGTGAGTATTACTTGGAAAGCTGGAGCTATTAATGAATGCAACTTAAACTTCATTTTAAGAGTTGAAACTGATACTGAAGTTAGAGGAAAGAAACCTGGTCTGAGTCCCAGCATTAAGCTTATTCTGCATTGTAGCTACTGGTTACAGATAATGTCTCTCATACCTACAAGTCTGTTGTGACCTGACGTCAAAATTCATTATTGTTTTAAGGGGATAATACTTAAAGCTTTTTTTATGATAAAGAAACCTGCTTAATCTATGTTAAAAGAAATAAAAACTGTGCTTCAAGTTAATGTTTTTCTGTGGTTCTGTGGTAATGATGTAAGCCAAGCCCAGCCTGGTCAGCTTTCTGCTGTTCAGGTTTTGGATCTGTGCAAGTAAAACCATACATTAACTGATATATTAACATTCTTAATATTCATATCTTACTACTGTGCTACTGTTGTTTAGCAGGTAAATATTTTTAGTTGTGGAATTTTAGAAGTTTGTACTTCTTTATTAGTAATTATCTCTATGCAAATCTTACGTGGTAATTTTGTATTTTGATTTCACTGCTGTTATACTTGTAATTAAAAGACAAATGTATGCAACTTTACTTGAAGTTACTCCTGTGAAAAGTAACTATTTCTGTCTTCAAGCCATCCAGGTAGGCCATCTTAGAGAGACAAAGTTCTCAAAGAAACCACCTGATGAGGATTGTTTTTTATACTCCTGGGGCTTGTTTTTTACAGGATGAAGAATCAAACCTATACCTTATTAGTGCATCGTTGAAGTTACATCCACCTGCTGCTGTGAAAAGAGGTGTGCTGGTAGCAAGGGGGGCTGTGTCAGACAGAGCTAGTTCCAACAGACTCGGGGAAGCCTGTCAGCCAAGCTGGTACCTCCTCTGTGTAAAGTGTATAAATAAAGGCTCCTCTCCGTAATGTGTCAAGGGGTAAAAAATGCTGTGGGAGATGAGTGAGGAACAGTCCTGCAGGCAGCCAGGCCCATAAAGGAGCAGGAGGAAGGCGGTATTCCAGGCACTGGAACAGGGACTCCCTGCAGCCTGTGGCTCTGTACAAGTAAACACACACATTAAATGATAGACTGACAGTCTTGCTACTAGCATCTTACTGCTGTGGTACTGCTGAGCAGCTCAGTCCTTTTAGGTGATGGGGAAGCAGGCTCTCCACCTGCAATGCACTGTGGAGCACGCTGGAGCAGATTCCCACGGTGGCAGCCTTGGAGCGCCCACACTAAGCAGGTGGATGGAGGAGCCCTGAAGGAAGCTGCAGCCTGAAGAGCCCAAGCCAAGACCAGGTTTCTGGCAGGAACTGTAGCCCACAGGGGATGCATGCTGCAACAGTCTCTTTCTGAAGGACCACCCCCCGCAAGAGGAGGATCCACACTGAAGCAGTTTATGAGAGACTGTATCCCATGGAGCGGACCCCGTGCTGGAGTAGGGCAATAGTGAGGAGAGGAAGCAAGCAGAGAGGAAATGTTACAGACTGACCATGACCTGACCTTTAACTGACCCTCCCCAGTCCTTCTACGCCAATGTGGGACAGAAGGTAGAAGAGCAAATCAGGGAAGGAAAGGGAGGTTGGGGGGAAGTGTTTTAATTGCTATCATGTTTTTATTTTAATTGGTAATAAATTTATTTTCCCAAGGCCAGTTTGTTTCACCTGTTGTCGGTACCAGTGAGTAATGTCCCTGTCTCAACCCATTAATTTTCTCATCCTATTTTCTTCTACTGGTCTGTGGGGAGGGTGTCAGAGAGCAGTTTGTTAGGTATCCACCAGCCTGCCAGGGTTAACGCACCACAGTCACTTTTGTCAAGCCAAGTAAGCTAGTTTTTCCTCAGTGTGTTTTAGGCCAAAGAAACCAGTTCAAAGGGGTTTAGAGCTGAAGTGTCTGTAAGCTACAGGTTAGAGACACACTGTTAAGTAGAAATACCTGAATTAATAATCTAGCCAGAAGCTGTACAAAGAGGTCCTTTTCATCATAAACTCAGGGGAGAAGTTGTGATATTATAAAAGATGATGGGTAAGTTGCTGAGGGTGGTAAGCTGGCTTCAACTGAAGGAAGGATTTCCCTCAAGTAAGAGGGAAAATAAAGGCTACAGACAAAAAGTTACTGTCTCAGCTTATTTCCTATCCTAGAGCTGAAGACTGTTGAAGTACTCTAGTAGGCAGTGACAGGAATAGCAGCACAGGGAGAGTGGCCTAAGTCTTCCTAGTGTATAAGCACAGAAAAGAGAGATACAAACTTGTTGAGTGTTCTATTTATCACCTGGCCCCTGAAATAGGAAACTCCTCGGGTTTACTTATTGAGAGAGCACTGAGAGAGGACTTCACAAGTCCACAGCTGGAGCCTGAAGCTACTACACAGCAGACACAAGGCACCCAACTATTCTTTCCTAACTTTTTTCAAATTATTATCTCCTATCCAAAAAATTCCAAGCCTCCAAAAAACCACCAACACACACAAAAAACAAATCCCAAATAATACAAAAAAACCCCTCTCAACAAACCAAAACCACCCAAATAGAACAAACCACCACCCCTCTCCTGAAAAGAACATCCCAAATAAATTGTGCATGGGCAGCTTTCTAAGATGCTTACTCAAATTCACCTGTATAGTTACTGGCTTTAAAGCTTCTATTTGTTCCATTCTCAGAACAGGTTGAAAGAACTGTTCCTTTTAAAATGAATGCTTGTTTTGAAGACTGATTCTTTAAGATTTCTGAAACTGAATTTTTAAAAAATGTTTGCTAAGGACCACTGATGCTTGACATCCTGCTCGAAACACAGACAGAAGTGTCTAGATCTCCCTAAACTGGTTTGTACTTCCTGCTCAAGCCTCTGCTTTAATGCTTAGCCTGTCCTCAAGCTGCACCCAACAGCTTTGACAGAACCATACAGTGCTGCAGCCCAACGGACCCTCTTCTACAGTGAACAGGGAAGCCTGGCTAATTTCTAGGATCAATTTATCCTCTAAGACTGGAAGGGATTTTCATGAAGGTTGAGAATGCTAATTTTGTCTTCAAAATGGAAGGCACAGTTACATAAATTGACACTAACCACTGATCTCACATGTCTTCCTCCCATCCTCTACCAAGACCACATACCAAGTTCTAAGAGGGTCATCCTGCAGGCCCCTTCCAGATAATTATCAAAAGTCAGATTAGGTCTAGCCCTCAAGGGAGAAAAGTACGGAACAGCTTTGCCATGCAGACAAAATGTTCTTCAGCTAAGTTCCACCTGCTACAACTAGCTCTGTATAGACTTGTTAGCTCTTGTCTATTTGATTAGTGTTTTTCCAGGAGGACTGCAATCCAACCAAGATTGACAGACAGTAAAGACAGGTCTTACTAGCACAGAACAGCCCCACTCAGCTCAACAGTGTCAGTTTGTGTATGATAGCTGAAATTCTCCTGTTCATTGCACCTATCCCAACACTTCCTTCAAATGCATTCTTCTACTTGATAGGCGATCTTGAAGGTAAGGTGACACACTATAATGATGCACTAGATTGGATAACCACAACATGTAGAGGCCTCCTTTGCTTAAATTGATAAAGTGCTTAGTACTCAGAGAGCTTCAGAAATATGTATTTTAATAGAGAACATAATAGATTCTCAAAGCCGTCAAAACCAGGGAAGAACAGAAGAAGAAAGCAATTTAGAAACTGCTGTGGATGTAACTTGTTTCAGATGAGCATAGGGTGATTCTAATCAACTGTTTACTGCCTCCACTAAGAATAAGTAATTTTTATACTCTATGCCCTTGTATCCCTAAAGTTACCAGCTGCTTGCATTTTATACTCTTCAAAGAGTAAGACACACAATGCTTTTTTATGAGAAATAATAACCCACAGTAGCAGAAGACTAATCTGCTTGTACTTGAATGGGGAAGCAGATGGACACAAACAGCAAATTCTTCGATCCTGTTTTTCTCTCTGTGATCGACAATAAATCTGGTCTCAACCATCAATTTTGCAAAGAATACTTAGCTACCAGTGACTCCTCTATATCACGCCTTATTTCAAAAACCACCTTTCTTTCCAGGAAACCAGCCAGGACTCCCATTTTAACTTTTCTCAACTCAGATGATTTTTGTGTTCTTTGGCGAAGCTTATCTTCCACACAGCTCTAACACCAGCTGTCTAACCCAGCACCTCTGAGTAGTATTTCTACTCCAAGCTCAAGTAAAACATTACTGCAATGAATGAAAACAACTCAAATATACCTTTATTCATGCTAAAAATCAAGTTTCACCAATCAAGTTTTGCTTTTATTTACAAAGACAGAAATTTGCAACAAACCAGACATACCTCATCATTAAATTATTTAACAAGGATTAAATCCTGAGACGGAAGTTATTGCTTCACTTAAAGTTTCAGAAATTGCCAACAGGCATTTTTATATTTTTGGCTCCCAGCATGAATTCTTCACACAGCACTTTCAAAGCTTTAAATCAGAGGAAAAACACAAAAATCAGAACTGAGGAAGATGGCAAATATCAGTGCAGCTTTAGTTAACTAGCTGTGCATCAGCTAGAGTACAGTACCAACACATTCGTTGAGATTCAAGACAAAGGACTTTTAGTTCCTAACTCTGATTTTCAAATCACTAATAGCACTTTAAAATAATATAAGGATTGTAGTTTCAAATCAGATACAATCAAATGAGTGATGATTAATGCACATTATGTATAAACCCACAGGTTTTAAGATACTGATGGCCAGTTCATTATGATTACAGTAATTAAACCTCTTACCCTAGTCCATGAGTGAGCTGACAATCTTTGTGAATGTCCCTTGCAACCAATGAAACTGATTCTTTCCACTATTACACACAATTACAGAACAATCCAAAGGCAAAATACCTGACTGGAGAGCTGTTACCCATCACAGCTCACACAAATTAACTGCCACATTTTCTTTCATGTACTCTGCAAACTTACCAGCACTAGCATGTTTCTACTCGAAATGATGACGCCTGCACAAAATCTGCTCTGCATGACATTAGGCAATATTAATGAGATTAAAAAAACCACTAAAATTTGTAGCATGGTATTGATACAGTGAAGTGTTTTATATATAATTTGGAAAAAAGCATGAAGTTCCTTCAGATACACTGAGTTCTTTGAATTTCAGAAACTACCCTTAACTACTAACCACCACACTAAAAAAACCCCAAATCCTGGTAAGCGTAAATAAAGAGGTCTGTAGCTTCTGATTTCAAAGCTTGTCAATTAAAATTGGAAGATACTCTAAAACATTCACAGTCATTTATAAAATCCATCCTGTGAAAATAAAAGAAGAGCAATCCAGACAGATTAGACATCTTTTTAAGATTACTCTTTTAGGTACTTTCCTTATGGAAACCTTATTTTAAGAAATAGTAAAATGTATTAGCAAGTGCAATATTGTCACACTACCAAAAATCTCTCCAGAGGAGATACCAAAATTAGCCAATTCTAATAAATTGGAAGGTAACTTAAAATTTAGAATAGATTAATTGTAAGACATCCACGTAAAGGAGTGGGGACTTAGCACTCTTAAATACGAGAGAGCAAGTCACATGCTCATGTGCTGATAGTGAAAGATCCCAATAGGAACAAAACCACAAGATGGTAGTTAGGTTGAACTTAGCCACTCATGCCGTAACACCGAAGAGACCAGAAAAGGGGCAGAACTAAGTTTTTTAGCAGAAACATACAATTTGGATAAACAATTACAACATTCCATCATAATATTGATTTCTCTGCATTACGCATTTGCCAAGGACTCAATGCAACCTGTGTGAGCACCACAGCTTTCAGTGACTTCATCCAGTGGCAAAAGTAACGCTCAGGACTTTGCCACCTCTGCACTGCTCCCACAGGAACAAGCTTCCTTCAGCTGAAGATTTGACTTGAATAGGACGGATAGGATTGGTAGGTGATACTCCACATATCTGTGAAGTACGGTTGTATTTTACATAGCATCAGAATAAATGCCATGAAGCCCTTCCATTACGATTGCCACCATTTATTATGCCAATATTACCTCATCAAGTGCAGTTTTCATTTCAAGAAACCCACTAGCCAAACTGCCACTTCAGTGGAAGAGCCAAGGTGAACTGCATTCATGTTGACAGAAAAGTATCATTATATCCCCAAGATAGCAGTAGTCTTTAAATAGTCAAACTGCCAAAGAAACACCATTTGCTGAAGTCTCTGGCATCATGTTAGAAAGTGCTTGCCACGAGAGCATTCTGCATCAGAGATAACCCTATCAGCCCTGCAGCATTGCTGTCAAAATTAAAAGACAAAAAGGTCGTAAGTACAGGACCAGCCAGAAGAAAACGTCCAGTTTGGAAACCTCTCCAGTAAGGCATAGAGTTGAGGTGACTTTTGATCTTCCCCAAAAAAGTAATGTGCTGCTATGGCGAGGGAGACTATTCCATCAGAATGCTTTTCTGGGGCCTGAAAGTGAGAAAAGGACAACACAGTCTTTATGATTATTCATGACTTTTCAACATGAGATCAATTCACATGCACTTTCTAAAGACAGTATCTATGCAACAAACTTCATCCTGCAGTTCTTTGTCCTCTGTGTTAAAATACTTCCTATCTTCAACATATCAGTCTGATTACATGACAAGTTCAATTTGAAATGAACTGGCAAACAGCTATTTAGATCACAGCGTCTCTGATGTGCTACACAGCTTCCATGTGCCCCAACTTCAATGTTTGTATCTATCTATTTTGCTGACAAATCAAGATATGGACTCCAGCACAGTATTTACTCTGATCCTTCTACTGCAAATCCTGAGGATATACAGCCCCTTCTGCCTAGCTTTGCCTCTATCAGTCTTGCAAGGCTTGTCACACTTGAGACTCCAATCTGCCTTACTGAGTACCCTTTGAGGATTATTTGTGTTTAGACTGCCTAGTGCAGGAAGAAATAAGGGACTTTCTGAACTTTCAAAGATACTTGTAATATTTACTCCAAAGATAAGACACTGTTAAACCTGTAATAAAAACATACAGATCTGCAAAAAACTTTGCAAGTTAGAAGGGTGGAGAGGCAGATCATAAATCCCACTGAAAGAGCAAGGCTGGAAGCCTTGCTTCCCACTGAAAATAATGTAAAAGAAAATTTTGAGAACAAAGCTTTTACAACTCTCTTCATCTTCAAGAACAATAAATTTTCCATCAAGGACTCTGTAATTTCCCAAAACCAAGCAAACAAGGGAAGAGAAAGGGAAAGGGAAGTACTTGTAATAATAAAAATCAACTCTGAAATAACAGTAGTAAAGACAAAATTTCAAGAACTTCTTGAAGTGAGGTTAAGATGGGAGAAATCCAAGCTTATGACCAAAGACCATGGAGACAAGAAAAATATTTTTCCCTTGGCTGTTTGTCAAGTTGGCGAACTACTCATGGAAAATACAGGGGAGCTGGTCTATAAAGCCAACATATTTAAAGAGGGATACCAGAATTAAGATCTATCAAATAAAGCAGAGCTTTATTTACTATGACATTTTTCACACAGGAATGCAGCCATGGTGGGAAGAGGGTGGACCAAGGCATCACCAGGTTTCCAGTAGCACTCACCGTCAGTTCTACCCAGAATAGCCAGGGAGCCGCGTGCAGCCCGCGGGAGTAGAACACGAAGTAGTCTCCCCCCAGGCTGGCAACCGGCATTCCATCCCCGAGGGACCAGCGGGACAGCGCCGACCCCGTGCGCGGCCGCACATACAGGGACATGTGGCTCGGGCCTGTGGGGACATGATCAACAGGAGAGGCAGGATAACCACCTGCTTTCCCACAGAATAGCATGTCATCCTTGTATTACTATTTGTGTCTTCCAAAGCATGATAAAAATGTCTTCTCTACAGAAGATGCTTCAATTTTTGCTAAGCACTGGGATAAGTGAGACGATGATGTAACAGAGGAATACAGGACATTTTACAATATAAATATAATATAGTCCTATATATACTAACATATAAAATGCTAGAAGATGCACTCTTAGAAAGGACCTGCTGTAAAACAGTCAAGACTTACTCAAGACAGACGAGGTTATCAGTCCCAGAAGTAAGAACTGCAATACACCACTCACAGCTTCTAGTGTGCTATGAAACTGAACTAATTCATGCTAATCTTACAAGGCTTACTATCTTGGGAACGGCACTGGAACTTGCAGTACTGGAGTCAAAGTCTGATTTATTACGGGCATAAAAATAAACACAAATCATAAACCAGAAGCTTCAGTCACTCACCAGACACTTCAAAGCTTAACCTCACAGAGTTCCTGGGCATCAGCTTCTTGGACAGAAGTTTAAACTGAATTGGACTTCTTGGCAAAATTTCTGGAGCAGGAAGATACCAGTTTTTCCTGTGGAGAAAAAAAAGTTTCAAGTTATTCTCAATGCAACACCCTGAGGTACTAAACATCAGAAGACAAGAAGTTTCTCTACAGCACAGCTGACTGTGCTGCTACTACATGAAATACTCAAAAGGTGTTCATTCTAGCAGAAGGCAGATAAAATCAGCTTCTGGCCAGACAAATATTTAAAGGGCATATTAACAGAAAAACAGTCAGCAGTGTATTCATTCATTACCTTCATCTGCCTTAATTTACGTAACAAATGAGCAAGAATATTTTCACCTTCAAACGGCTACATTTTTTCTCACAAGATTCTTGAGGTGTGAGAAATAGCCACAGCAGCTGGTTTTCTTCTGCAGAGACCTGCTACTCTAGATATCCTCTGCTGTCAGCTGGGGAAGGGAGGAGACATACATCCCCCTACTCTGAACTGCCCTCTAGGAGGCTCCCCGTTCACCTTTTTCTCCACTGATGCTTACATCTATTTTCCACACATCAACTTCTACAGCTCCTGCAGCAGACCCATAAATCTCTTGCAGAGACTCCGGCAGAAGACACAGCACCTAGGCTGAAGTTTGTCTTCTGAAGAGGAAGAATTGTTTACTTTTAGACCAAGATTATCCTTAGTTTTTGCTCCCCTACATAAGTGAAATTGCATAAACGACCACTATACTTCGCAGTAAAGCCCTCAAATGAAGCAGAGTTTACACCAACCGGAACATGAAATGCACTGGCAGAATCCAAGGAAGGCCACAGAAAGGAGCCTGCTCCTCGCATGGAGTTCTAATGGTGTCATTGATTTCAGGTACATGGGGAGTTATGTGAGATATTCCATTATAATCAAACCCATTAATCCATATACCAGAGTCACTCTTAACCACATTTCCATCTATATCATGAAATCTTCTGCTTGTGTGCTAGAAGAAAAAAAACAAACACAGAAAGATGATGGAGCCTCTGGAAGAGGCATGAGTTAGAGGTGACTCTGAAATATCTTCCATGTGAATCCTTAAGGTCTACTGCATTTTCAGTATGCACTGAACACATATCTGAGTATTTATGAATACAAATGCAAGAATTACTCAGATAAGATACATACCAGAAAAACACAATCAGAAGATGACTCTGTTTTAGCCCACTCAAACCTCATTCACTTTTTAAATTACCATCATTTACACAATTTGCCCACTTAAAACCCCTTAAAACACCCTGCTCTTCTGACACACAGGAGCTGAACACTGAGACTGAACAAGGAAAACATCAGCAATCATTTCAAATCCAGGAATAATCATTAGAGCTTTTAAATCAAGAAAGAAAGGGAATATTACTCCTTCTGGGATGGAGGAGGTGGGGGAATTAAGCCTTGGAAAAAACCAAACACAAAAGAGGCAATACAACATGCAAAGCTTTTCTTACCTGGAGAAAGACTCGCTTAGGCTTTGGATTAGTTGCATCAGAACTATAAGGAAAAAAGATTCCACTACAAACGAGAATCAGAGTGACTACAAACACAGTAGTTAAAGTTACTAGCGTCGTTTTTGTACTTTTGAGAAGGTAAATGAAGTTAATCTAGAAAATAAAAAAACAGTCCAGTTATAAAACTGCAACACTTAAGATACAAGACACTACTTGTATAACTCTAATATTCAATTATGGAACTGAAGGTATATTAAAAGACGTAATTGCAAATACCACCTCATACAAGACACTTCTTTTTAATCTCAGTATTTAAAACTGGTATTTTTAAAGCTGATTTATTTTATAGAAAAGGAATAAAATGAGTACTTCCTGGAACTTTCAAAACTTTGTTTTTAAAATATCTGCCAACAAAAAAACCCCACAATCTTTCCAGGTTCTATGGCAGCAGAAAAAAACCACAAACCTGAGTATTCTTTTTGAAGTTTATACATGTATTATTCAGTCATATATTACACCTAAAATGAATCTCTGCTCAAAATTCAGCATTACATTTTGTATTTTATATCAGTCTTTACTACATCATCATAGAGCAATATAAGCCCTGATTCAATGACCTTTCTTTAACTAACACAAAACATGGAATCTTTGACACATTTCCTAGACCTTTCCTGCAAAATTTAAGATATTGTCAAATTATCACTAACTTCTAGTATTAATTTAAAAACCCTTCTTATTCTAAACTCTAGAGAATGTTTAAGGGTTTTAAACAACATTTACAAATTCTACTTACAAAATAGGAAGACAGGATCATAGTGAAGATAACAATAAATCCTGCCAACACCATATCTGGTGGAATTTCTGAACCACTTCGTCCCATGACAGGTGTAAACATTTCAAATACAGTCCAACTAAGATACAACATATACAGATAGGGAACAAACATCCCCAGCATGTACATCACAATAAACTTCATTGTGGCACCTATAGGGAGCAGGAAAAAACAAAAGACAAAGGAAGTAAAAGCTTAAAAGGACATAAACACACAGCTTTACTGATATATCCACAACACTGCTGCAAGGCCCAATACACAATATTGGTCCTCGCCCCTGATGTGCATATGGAAAGGAGATCTCATTTTGCATAGCCAACACTAGTGTAACTTTCAAAACCACCACAAAATTAATCTTGTATTAAAAAAAAAAATTGAACAGGTTTTCTGTCCCAAGCATTCCTTAAATATTACAGTATTTTTATGAACCTTTACTGTTCATGAAAATTCTGATCACTTATTAATATTCCCACATACTGCTCTTTTAGTCTGAGACATGAGATGTTTTTCAGTGTATTTTTTTAAATCTTCTCACACTTTGAAACTGTCTTTAGTTCAAGAGCACTATTTTTCATTATAAAAACGTGACTTAGTTAATTTGACTACTCAAAGCCAAGGTTTGCAATTACTTTCGCTTAAATAAGAGTATGAGTAGAAGTTTTGAAATACCATTTCCTCCCCTCAAAACCAGTACCTTTCTGGCTGAATTCCTTGTGGATCATCAGCTTAGTGAGTAAAGGAAATGCTACCCACAATGTACAAATGAATGCTGAACAAAGGCCCATCTGAGTCATCACAGCCAATGCTATTGACCAAATCATCAATGAGGCATCAAAAAAAACATCTCCCAGGTACTGCTCATTCATATTCTGTAACAAAAAGAAGTAAATACATTTAATTACTGTGCACATTCCATAGATCCCACCACATGAGAACACATAGAAAAATCCATATTCCTTGTATATAATTGTTTTCCTTGGGCAAAGCAATTCTGACAAGCATAATCTCACCATTCTCTTACCATACAGAATTATCCATCACAGTGTGTTTTTTTATTAGTTTTCTAAATCTGCTGACATAACTTGAAAAAGAGATTACATAGGCTGGGGCAGAAGGAGGAAGGGAATGTACAAATGACAATACAAAAGAATACACAAGGCTAGTGTTTCAGGCAAAGAGGGCATTTTCAAAAAAAATGTAACACAGCATAAATTGCGTAATACTTACGTGTGAAAAAGTTATCTGTACCTCCTGAGAAGGTAAACTTGTTTTTGAACAGCAGCTGCTAACAGACTTCTTACACAAGCACTGTTATAAGTGCACAAATATTATACTGGTGCCTTTATAGGTCATGGCACAAGCTGTCACTTCTGAAGTCTGCTTATTAAAATATGTTATTTGTTTTGAATAAAAGACATCATAGGTGAGATAACACCAGAAATGTTTCAGGGGGAAAAAAAAATTAACCATAAAAAATGTGATTTGCTTTGGTTTTGTTATTTTTAAAGTTACATGAGCAATGCTGCAGTGTTTGCAGTGCAAGATTCCTAACTGCAAATCCTGCTGTTGGCAAGAAGGACTGCTTGCATGAACAACAGTTATCAGAAAGCACCTACTTCAGTTGTGGGGTGAAAAGAGAAAAAAAGGACAGTGAAGAAACATACAAGTTGCCAAACCTATTTCAAAACATAAAGCTTACCAACTCCCAAGTTGTTGAGCCATGAGAAGGCACTAGCTCTTATAGCCAAGGAAGAGACTGGCTTCCAAAATTTTTATGCAACTTTTAAGTACAATGCAAGTTACAGAAACAACATTAACTGTACGCTGTAGTGCAAGCTACAGCATGCTACACTTTTGATTCTGAGATAGCTGATCTGATTAGGCAATCAGTAGGCATGAAGTAGGTCCAGAGCCTGAAATGTCTTAACAGCTAATGAAAGTGTCAGCCAGCTTATCCAGAAGACTGGAAAACAGTAACATTGCATCTATTTTATAAATGGCCCATCTTTTCCACAAAGGGACAACAATGAATACGTGTATTTGGTAACATACATGTACCAGTTAACACTCCCCTTCCCCAAAAAATTTTTAAAAAACCCACTTCCACAGAGACATGATGGATCCTCTCAGAACTTTTCATACAATCACATGTCAAAAGTCCTTAAAGCTTTTTCAAACATTTGTAATTGGCTGTCAGCTAAGGCATCCTAAATTCCCTTGTCCAAAACACACACAAATGGCCGAGGAGATAAGTAACAGGAAGCTGAATAACTAAGTATTACTGCACCCAAAACCTCAGCCTAGAAGGCCTGAGTAGTCAACTTCTGCCCTGGAAGAGTGTCATCTATCAGATACCTCAAGACCATTTGTATTTAACACATAACCATATGGGATTGTTGTAATCTATAATTATGAAATTATTACACAAGTTAAATCACATTGGTTAGTCCATAAAAAAGAATCCTAAGCAAAACAGTAATCATGACAAATGACAGCAATGGAAAAGTAACACACACCAAATCCTCACTGAGTCTTGCAGGGGCCTAAATGACTTTTACCTATTGCAGAGAAGAACACAGACAACCAAGAGCTGTTTCATCTCCAGCTGCGCACAGAACAAATAAATCAGAATAATCACTGAATTGTTTAGGTTGGAAAATACCTTTGAGATCACTTGAGTCCAGCCTAGGCATTGCATTGCCAAGGCCTTTGGGAAACCATGTCCCCAAGTGCCACATCTAGACATCTTTTAAATACCTCCAGGGATGGTGACCCAACCCCTTCCCTGGGAAGTCTGTTTTGGAGCTTGATAATCCTTTCCATTAAGAAATCTCTCCTAATATCTAACCTGAACCTTCCATGGCATAACTTGAGGCCATTTCCTCTTGTCCTGTCCCTGGCTGCCTTGGAGAAGAGACCAACCCCCACCTGGTTACAGCCTCCTTTCAGGCAGTTGTAGAGAGTGATAAGGTCCCCCTGAGCCTCCTTTTCTGCAGCCTAAACAACCCCAGCTCCCTCAGCTGCTCCTCACAGGACTTGTGTTCCAGACCCTTCAGCAGCTCCACTGCCCTTCTTGGACATGCTCCAGCACCTCCATGTCCTTCTTGCAGTGAGGGGCCCAGAACTGAGCACAGGATTTGAGGTGTGGCCTCACCACTGCCAAGAACAAAGGAACAATCCCTGTCCTGTTCCTGTTTGCTGCACTATTGCTGATCCAAGCCAGGATGCCATTGTCTTTCTTGGCCACCTGGGCACACCCTGGCCCATGTTCAGCCGCTGTCACCAGCACCCCCAGGTCCTTTTCCTGTGGGCAGCTTTGCAGCCACTCTGCCCCAGACTGTGGCGCGGTCTGGGACTGCTGTGACCTAAATCACAAAGGCTCCTGCCTTTTTTCTGAAGAAGCTTCTAAAGGTCAAGGCTGCCTTAAATCACATAGCTCTTACCTCTCTGATTTAGCAGAACAATCCCTTATGTTTAGATGAAGCAATTTTTTACAGCGACATTTTAAATACTGAAAGCTTTTTGCATTTTTTTTAATCAGCTCAAAAGGTAGGTCTTCCACAGATTAAACACCTCATTGCCCTTCAACAATAACAACAAAGTCTTGCCTACCTTGTAGAAGAATTTCTTGGCTAGCATGTGCACAAGAATGAGCTTAGCTGCAGCTGCAGTGCCATAGAGAGACACAGAAACATAAAAATGGGTGTACCAAGAAAGAGCCCGTCCAATGATGGAGACAAACACTGCCACCATAAGGACTGCCACCAGTGTGCACACCCAGCTCGTCAGGGTTAAGCTGAATGCAGTAAATAACTTCTTCAGGTTATGAACAGCTATGAAGAAAAAAAAAGAAGTTTCATTCAACACCTGTGTATTCTACTGCAGACTACCATCAAAAATTTAATTACCCCATAGTATAACTACTTTAATGACCAAAATAAAGGGGTCCCCTGTGAAGACATCTTAACAGCATGGTTTACATCACTTAGCCTATTTCTGTGCATGTCTACTTGCACACATCCCCACTGCAAGGTTTATTCCCAAAATACTGGTGTATTTTGCAGATTACAGCTTTCATGATAGCAAAAACTTTACTAGGGAACCGGTGGAGCCACAGTTCCATTTTTAAGTATACCAAAAAAACCCAACAAAAAACACAACAAAAATAACAACAAAAACTCCAAACCAAAACAAAACCACCCCTCTCTGCAAAAAAAACCCCACCAAACCAAACCACCAAAAAACCCCACCCCAAATCCCCATCCCCCCCAAAAAACCCCAAGAACAAAAAATTTGAGTTGTTTTTCTTTTAACATTTTCTTACACCAAAAATGTTTTCTGGATTTTCAGGAGGAGATCAGTGTGTTTTTTTAAGGTTTTTTAACAAGCATGTTCCTACACATACTAATAAGGTCTAATTAGACTATTTAAGTTAGTTCACACTCTCTATTAAGCTTTGCTGTAATTGTCTCCATTTTTGGTTTTCTTACTTTGTCCTTTTTATAGACAGGTGTTAAACATGATTCTGGCACCTTGTCTGAATTAACGAAATAAAAAAATTATATGGATACTAGGCAATTTTTTTTCAATATCCAGATCTTTAAAAGATTTAATTTTAATCTTCATGAAATGATTAAGACACAAAATCATGACTCATAAATGCTAGACATCTAGGCCTATCATATTCTTTCACCATCATAAATATTCAGATGAGAGATTTAAACACAAAGCAACTCCTATGGCACGCTGCACACCTAAACTTTATTTCTGAAGTTCAACTGAAGAGATTCTGTAATGGCCTGAACACTTTTTCACCTTCACTTTTTCATCTAGTAATTGCTATTTGCTAAAGAGTAATGTCATTAAAAAAAAAAAAAAAAAACCAAAACCAAAAACAACCTAGACTTACCTCTAGGTTTTGGCTGTAATACTTTTTTGCTTAAATAAAAAAAAGCAATTGCTGCTGTAATATAGTTCATAATTGTGCCAACACGAGCAGGATAAGCCAGGACAAATAAACCAAGTATATCAAAGAACACAACATTTCCATGTCGATACTCAAAAGATTTAGCCAACTTCTCTGATGTTGCTAGGTATTTTAGGACAGCTAGAATATTGTCACCTATTAAAACAATAGATACACAATATAATTATATCAAGGTTGATAAATTACCACACAGTATTTATTCTTTACTATAACCATTCTGAAAAATTGTATAGAAATATCCTCAACAAAGACATGAATGCACAAATGATTATTCTCAAACTGGTATTTGACAGTACACACAGAAGAGTGTTCTAGATGAGTTAATCTATCCAGCTGTCAAAATAAGTATACTTGGGAATTCTCATGCACTTAAGACACCATTGCAATGCAGGGAACAGTCAGGCTTTCAGCCAGTAACCTCTCCTTCACTTCTGATAGTTAGCACTGGACTTGAAGGCTAACCCATAGAAGAGTTTATAATTTCCCAATCTTCCTCCTCTTCTCCCCACCACTAAGTGACGCCTCCAGGTTTCAATGTCTATGAATTACCTGCCTTTCTTTCCCTATATGACTGTAAAGAAAAGGCCACTATTTTCCTTTATAGCCTACAGGCACCAACCACCTTTTTGTTTCCCACAGTACAGCCAAAACAAGGTAACCAAATGAGATCATTCTCAACTTTCATTTAGCTTTTACTAGATCATTAGAAGTTCTTACTGGTTGTAAACTGTCTTTTTTTTTTTTTAACCTGTGATATGTTTAGCAGGACAAGTTCTACATAAAACCATCATGACTACTACAATCATCTTTCCAATAGCAATTTAAAAGCGTTACTTTCTGTCCTGCAGCTAAACTGGTGCAAGGAAGTGTTTAAAACCCATATTCATGCTGGTCATCTAAGCTGGCTTGTACATAAGCTTAAAGAATGAATGGTAAAAATCCTGGAGGCATTTAGGATTATGTTAGCTCTTCCTGGGAAATTAAAGGTCTTTGTAGTTTTCTTTACTGTAGTCTGTCTAATGACCACAACCTGTTGTAGAAAATAAATCCTGTTTACCCAGTCTGTGTCCTACCACAGAAGTTTGACTGAGATCCATTCTAATATAAAAAACCTCTGTTGGCAGATCAGTCTCTATGCCACCAACTTACTCAAAAGCTTCTGATGAGAAACATTAACCAATAACACGACTTAGTAAGATAAAAGGAACAGAGAATGTTGAACAATCAGGTATCAATGGGCAGACAGTAACTTTGATTTGAAAGCAACTGTGGAATCTAATTGACATCACTGGATGCGGATAAAGTTTATCTTCCCAAGTTGACCAAATATATTTCCTTTGTATTTAAAAGATATGTATTCAGTTAATTCTTTGTTCTTGAGAACACAACCAACATGTACTAAATGGATAATTAAAATTATTAATTTATCACTACAGCAATCTTACAGCAAAATGAAAAAGCTACAGTACTACTCTTCAGTAAATTACTGAATTCTTAAAATACCAACCTGCTCTCTGAATGGAATCTGTCAAAATTCTGTCTGACGTGTCATATTCTGTATGATAAATGTAGCCATTTTCAATAAAAGCCAAATCTATTCCTACAGAAAGAGAAGCAGCATTTTTTATATCTATGCAATCCTAAAACTCCAAAACAAATATAGCCTCCCATATATGTCACAGAAAATGTTGCTCTACTTTGTAACCCAGTCATTATCCTTAGAGGTGAACAAAACAGCCTTCTTTGCAGAAGGAAAACTAACTGGACTTCCAGTGTCTTTAAAACAGAACAGCTTTAAAACATTTTAAAGTATCTGTCCTTTCATATGTACCAATTCCCATGACATCTCTTGCAACTGGAGAAACACATGAAAACACCAGATCATCTTAGCTTCAGAAAGATGTACAAGGTGTTTGCCAAATATTTCCTTGCAAAACTTCAGTAAATGTTCATGCTGAAAAGTAGTAAAAAGCAGCACTGTGAAATTACAGATCACTTTCTCAAAATACCAGGTGCGCTCTTTGTACTTCTAATGTGTAAACAGCTTTTCAGAGAGCTGGTCTAAAAACCCTTCATTTCAAAGTCCAAATAATTTGTTCAAACAAACAAAAGTATTTACCAAACCCCAAAGGTTATTCTGCTCCATTAGTTACATATTCAGTGCATCCCATTCACCTGCTCAGCTGCATATGCAAAAAGCTGCTATCTGCAATCTGAATTCTCACAATTTTTGGCAAAAAAGGTCTCAATTCTGAGGAACAAACCAGTTTTTTAATTCAATTTTTAAAAAAATCTGTTTATAAAAAAAACCCCCAGAGGTAAGTGAGAAATCATTTATCACCCAGGTATGATTCTGCACAAAGAACACATTGTACAAAATCAGCTACTTTAGTTTCAGGCTAGAAGCGTACTTCAGAACAGTACAGAATATGCCAGAACAACTGCTTTGTACTAACAATCAATTCAGTAATATCACTTTTCTTGAAAGTGACTCCAATTACAACCTGTCCAGAACAACAAGGACTTTCCAGAAGTCTACAGTCTTTTGAATTGTGTACACACTGAGTGAACATTTCACATTTCTTTCCCACTGCTAATTCTCAACAGAAAGGATAGCAAACTGTAAACAGATCAGCAAAACTAAAAAGCTTCTGTCCTGTGTTTCATTATGGAAAAAAAACAAACAAAACCTGCCAAAATCCCCCAAAACCCAACCAACCAAATCCCCCCAAACAGAACACCACCAGAAAGAAAAAAAACCCAAAACACAACAATCAAACAGAAACAACAACAACAAAAAACCCCCAACCAAACAAAACCCAAGGATAATGAAAACGCATTAATGACCATTCACTATCTCTAAAAAGTGTTATTTTGGTTTATTCATTAAATACAGACATTTCATTCCTGCAAGTATGTTACCAGCATCACGTATCAAAATGTTTCAAAACAGAATATTTAATAGAGTGCTGTTAATTCCTGGAGTATTTTCCTGATTTTCAGGAAACTTTTCCACCATGTAGCTTCTTTCTGGAAAACACCAGTCATCTAAAAACATCCCCACTGAACTGTTGTGACAAACTCAATCTAAAAACTCCTTCCTCAGGAAAGGAGCAGGAAAATTCCCTCCCACTGTGAGAGACAAACCAAATTTGAGGACCTTCACATAGTTAACAACAGAACAGTGTCCTTGTTATAAATGTAATGTGCGTTGACATGTCTTTTGATAACATACCTGGAACATTGCCAAAATCCCTGTAGATACGGAAGTCTGTATCTGCTGGGATAATGCCACTCTGAAATATTTCCTGTGCCACCACAGAGGCAAAGGGATGTTTGGCTGCAACTACATATGCTTGTACCAACCAAGGGTTCTCAGGTCCTAACAAAAGATGAGCAGAAAGTTCACCAAAAATATTTTCTGAACTTCAGTTAGGATATGCACCCTCATGATAACAAATAATGCAAGTAACTCACTGGAGATTTCACACTGTTGCCCCACAGAGTACATAATAAGTACAACTAGGTTGGCTGAATGACACAGTTCAGAGAAAGAATTAGCTACATATGGGGGGGAAAAAACCAAACCACTGTTGCCTCCTGTGTTCAGTGGCAGAGTAGATAAGCCACGTCCCAAAAAGACCCAGCATTAGTGAAGAAGTCACAACCTTTAGCTGAGCTTCCAATCCATCATGTATGTATCACACATCAATACTGTTGTTTAAAAAAAGTCTCTCCCCTAAAGCATTCAGTGCACGTAAACAGCTAAGCTGCTTCAGCAGTACGAGAGTCTGCACTCCAGCTAGGATGGAGCACCGTAGCCTACAAAACACAGAACTTTTGCTGCTTCCCGAGCATGAGATGGAGCTCTAACATCTCCCTGCAAAGATTTTGAAAGAACTGCTGTGAAAAATAAATAGAACCTATGAAAGTATGAGTATTAAGATATATGTGCTATCCAAATATTCTTCTCCTTTTTACCTTGATGTAAAAGAGAAACACAACTTCTATTATTCTGCTCTACACAGGCTTCCCACCTATGAGGCAACTTCTGTGGCAGTGCTTTAGCCTGGAAGTATCTAAAAACTGAGAACAACTTAATTGCTGCAAAGGCCTGGGAAAAAGGCACAGAGGAGCCTTTCAATATTCCTTCAAGTCTGCATAATTTATTATCAAATTAACCTTGTATAGAAATTGGACACAATGCAAGCTCATACCTGTTTGAAAAACAAGTTCTTTTCCTCCTACACCTGCTGCCTCCAGGTTAATAAAAGCTCTGATTGACTTGGCCCACTCATGTTGTGTAATGAAGCCATGACTAGCCTTGATGGGAAAACAAAAAAATATAGGTCAAATATCTACCAGACAAGCCTAAATGGTGTTTTCCTCATTCAAGTTTGCATATAACTCAAGACCGCACAAGGTAGATAATACAAACAGATGCAGAAAATGCAAGTCTTCTTAAACAAATACAGTCAATATTCTCAATCCAAGTGCATTTTTCACTTTGAAATCATACACATTTTCCTCAGTAAAGAAAGGTAATCAATGAATATTTCAAGACATAAATACAAGTCGTATCTTTCCCTTGTTAATATTTTTAATATACTGCTTTGATGTATAATTTATAATTCTGTCATATCCTCACCTGCAAAATATTTTCTTCTGCACCATTAAATAAGAATATGACAGCATGCTGCAGGGACTCTGATGATTTAGAAAGCGTGTTAAGTATTTCAAGCATCACTGCACAGCTAACAGCATCATCACTGGCACCTTAAAACAAACAGCAAAAGAGTAAGGCTTACAACAAACACACAGACTTGCAACAAAGACAAGAGAAGAAAAGTGGTTTAAGCTATTTCAGTCACTAAATCTAACTTCAGTACAATTGTGTCAAGCTTTAGTATATTTTCTGGTACTGCTTGTACCCTCTGTCTATACTAGCTGAAAGCAACGGGTGAAAGAAAAATTATGTTCAGAAGTTGAGCAAGTGAATTACAAGATATCAGATGCTTACTACTGTTCAAGAAAAGCAGGCTAACCAGGTTACCAGGCAAGCAATGTGATCATTATCTACTTTCTTAAATACAACATGAATAAATAAGGATGTAATTTTCATAGACAGCACACTCAAATTTTAAAAAGTAACATTCCCCACAAGACACCCTAAAGCATTCCACACTGTTACAATGCATTCAATTAAGAGGACAAAACCTCAAAGTAACATAAAGCTAAGACAGCAAAATAAAGCTAAGGAAATAACAGAACTCACACCTTTAAAAGCTTCCATAAGGTACACGTTATAATGAAAGATTTTCATGATCAGATGCTTCTCACCACCCTTCCTTCTTTGCAGAAACCCCTTTCACTCCAAGCTCAGTAGTCTCTCCTCTTTGAGTTCCTCATCCAACACTACAAGCTCACACCTTCTCCCATGCCCCAGGGGTTTTTCATCTTGATTAAGCACCCATCTTTTAGTCAAGATCTTCCATGTTCCCATTTCCCTCACTTCAGTGCAAGCTGTAGCTCCTCCCTATCCTGCTCTAATAAGTAAAATTTGGGAGAAAACAGAAATTAAAACTCATTCCTTTGGGCTTGGGTTATACACATGATGCTGACATGCACTGAGATGCTGACAATGGTATGGTCAAGCCTCAGCATGCTATTTAGGTAGAGTTACCTGCTCAAAATGTTCAATTTACACATAAAACAAAAAAAGGAGCAGCTTTTCCAAAGCTTGTCACCAGGCAAAACTTAAGACACACCTGCTATGTAAAGGACATATTCCTGATACAAACATAAATCTTAGTCGAGATTTTAGCTTTAGTTTATTGTATGGAATAAAAAAAATTGAGATCTTTCCAATACACCATTCTCTACTCTATTTCTCAGAAATTACTGCCTTGTTCTGACAAAAGCTTTCCATAGATCACCACCCAATTACCTGATTTAAAGCCCTGATTGTCACAGATTTTCATTAATTTCACAGAATATTCTGAGTTGGAAGAGAGACCTTAACTGCTGCTCAAGTTTATCACTAGTCTGCTTTTAGCCATGCTGAGTTCTTCTATTTAAAATGCTGTATTGAAAACTCAGCAGAGGGGTATAGGTTCCAGTGAGGTTAGTCATTTACCTGCCTTGCTGTGAGGCTAAGAAAAATAGAAGTTATTGGCTTCAAGAGACATACAGCTGATTTTATACCTGATAAAAGCAGCCATGGTAGCCATAGACTATTACACAAACTTGCAGAGAAAATATCCCCCAATACTTCATACACAACAAAACTGACAAGAGGTCATAACAGATCTTTCAGCAGATATTGGTAACCTAAGAAAACCACATTATGTCTGCAATGAAAATTTCAAAGATGCTTTTGCCATTGAGTTTACCAGAAAAGAATCAAACAGGCCATACAAACTGAAGAGTAGTAGAATCAGAACAAGAGACACGTTTTAGGACTTTACCTTTTATGTTCCTCCTTCACAAGGAACACAAGCTTTCTAAAACTAATGATTTACTGAGTCTTGCTTCATGCATTTTGTATATATAAGCACCACAAGCAGATTATATTTTATTACGTGATTTTCAAATATATTACTCACTGATCTTTGAGACATGCTAATTTTGGTTAAAAGCTGACCTTTTTGGTAAAGAAAAAAGGGCTAAAGCAAATAGTCAAGAGAAATACAGGAGAAGAGAAAACAAGAGGTTCTTGCTTAGGTAATGTGCAAGTGCCATACTAAGAAAACAAAAGGCAGAGCAGCTCCTTGCTGCTGTAAAGGGCTAGGCTGCTTTGTGATTAAGAGCAAGCACAGAGACTGATTTCCAGCTCCTCTGCAGATTTCTGTAAAATCCTATACAAACCACTCTTATTTTTTTGGCACTTCTATGCAAGGTTGGTGAAGTATTTTAGCGTCTGAGTAACTGTAAAGAAAATAATTGATGTAAACACAATCCTGTTTTATAACCCATGGAAATCGATGCACAATTTACACAGGGCATCAATTTGAAAACAATTTTTAATAATCATAATACTATGCTTGTGAAATATTCTAAATATAGGTAGACATACATAGACTATACATACAGTAATTAGCATCCCTGCAGTTCCTCAATCACAGAGCATGTATTATGATCATGCATTTATTAAGCGTAATTTGGAAACTCATATTGCCCAAATATGATTGGGGAGAAAGAGAAGTTCTGTATACTATTTGTTGACAGAAAAAAGGCAGAAAGAGTCCAGCAAAAGCTTAGTTTTGCTAGCTAATACTCAACTGTTTCCTTAATAATGAAGACTAGTCGCATATGCTACAGAACAGAACGCTCACCACCAAAAAAATAAAATATTGCATGGGATGTAAATGAAGAAACTCCAGTAAAAGCTGTACTGTTGGTGAGTGACATCTGTGGGTGTTTTTCAACTGCAATAACAGGCACACAACCTATGGCTGAGTGTTACAACAAATTTTGTGGTTTAGATTCATACCTTCCTGGCTCTGTTAAAACCACAAATTTACAAAGCACCCTTGCTGCAATAATAATTTACAGGATTAGATTTAAAAATGTAGAGGAACAAGACTAAGAGAGTACACAAAAGTGACAGTCAAACTAGCAGTAAAAGATATACACACTACCAAGGCAACAGCCTTTGATCACTACACTCTTTTGAGACAGGAGCTTTGAATGTGGAAAGAAAAGAAAAAAAACTGGCATATCTTAGAGCAATCAGACTGAAAATCGAGATACTAGCAAAGGGAGGGGAAAACAGACTGGTTAGTGGGGATGGGCATAGTACCTGGCACAAAGCATCCTGTGAAAGGAAAGCGAGGATTAAATCAGTACAGCAGTATGAAAAGACCTGGACGATGGGTGGAAGCAGCACATGAACTTTATGCATAAGCAGTGAATTATAAGAAAGGCAGACATAACCAAACCTTCCAGAAATACAAACACGCATCTGTAAATTGCTGCCTACAGAAAGTGAGAGTGAAATTCTGAGTTTAACAGGATCAACCTGTCACTCCAAGCAATGAATTTCACTGAGACCAAACAGACTAGTTGACACATGCAGTATTCTAACGTGGCTACTTGGTATGAGAAATCCACGAGCCAAGCTCTGCGGCTCACGTAACATAGAGAAACACGGAACAAACACACGGACCTACCCGGGGTATTCGGTACGGAATCAAAGTGACAATTGGATAACACTGCATGCTCGGCTCCACTGCGAGGTTCCAGCTTCACTACCACATTGGTTATGTTTGCATAGTAACTAGTAAAGCCTCCTAAAAAGTCAATGCTAAAGGAGCCTGTGGGCCTTTGTATGTCTACAGATATCTTGTGAGCATCCGTGCTTTCTCTTTCTATTCCCCTAATTTGTTCTAAGAGGTAGTTAACTGCAAGAACTTCATTCTCCGGACTTCCAACTGTTCTGGGCCCAATTGCTGTAATGTTGTCAAGATAGCCCCTGTAAGACATAAATTAA
This sequence comes from Dicrurus megarhynchus, assembly GCA_013399195.1. Taxonomy (NCBI): domain Eukaryota; kingdom Metazoa; phylum Chordata; class Aves; order Passeriformes; family Dicruridae; genus Dicrurus; species Dicrurus megarhynchus. Next base: position 273,976 of record VXAD01000751.1, read on the forward strand.
AACTTCAGAATCAAAATATTCAACATCTAGTATGTAACTTACCTACAACTGTAACATTTTTGTACATGGTTCTATTTCAAAATTCAAGGTAAGCAGAAGAGGCTAAAGCCAGTTAGACGGTAACTTGTAATGGGTGTATAGACCTGATCTATACTCAGGACGCCTTATCTTAACTACCATGATATTAAGCCAATGCACTGGTTTTCTAATCTGAACATATCAATTCAAAAAGAAACAGAAGGGTGATTGGAAAAGCTAAAGATTTTATCTTTAGCGAGGTTCTGTAAATGCATACATGCCCTTTCCTGAAGGTCCGAATAAGCACACTTTTACCAAGACATACACCTGACGTTAACGCCCTAAAACTGAAATTACAGTGATAGTTTTAGTCTTCCCGACGTTTCGGTGACACAACTAAAAATTTGCAAAGAAGCTTTCCGAGACACTGAGCACTACACGAGACTACCAGAACTAAACTATGGGGGACGCGCTGTTTCATCAGCTACGAGCTCTCGCCAGGGCAGAGCACGACACGACCCCTCTGCCAGGGACCGCCACCCGCCCGCGCCCCTCCCGCCC
>VXAD01000751.1:274595-298587 GCA_013399195.1 Dicrurus megarhynchus
CGCCCGCCACGCGGGGCGGCCCCGGCGCTCACGTGGCCCAGCAAAGGGCCCGGCGGGGGCGCTGCGTTCGCGGATGCCTCGCATCGCCACGGGGTGGGTCGGGGTGGAGGGGAACAGCGTGCGTCAGCTGGTGAAACCTCCCTGCTCTAGCAGGGTCATCCCAGAGCACATGGCACAGGATTTCTCCTTATTGTTCTTGAATATCCCCAGTGAGGAAGACTCCACAGCCTCTCTTGTTTCAGTGCTCGGTCACCCACACAGTAAAGAAGTTCTTCCTCATGTTCAGGTGGAAGTTCCTGTGCATCATTTTCTGTTGCTCAGCACCACTGAGCAGAGCCTGGTCCGTCCTCTGACACCCTCCCTTCAGACACAGACACTGCTGAGGTCCTCTTGCAGTCACATCTTCTTGAGGCTGAACAAGCCCATCTCTCAGCCTTTCCTCGTAAGAGAGCTGCTCCAGTTCTTTACTTATCTTTGTTCTGTCCGCTGGACCTGCTCCAGGAGCTCCATGTCTCTCTTGTCCTCAGGAGCTCATAACTGGGCACAACCAGTGCAGCCTGGGCCTGTGTCTGGCTACACACCGAGGTGAGGCGGGGAAGCCCTCAGCAGGAGTTGCCTATGGAGAATGGTGGCCCCGCAGCAGTGAAGCCTTGAGCCCTCTATCCAGCCACAGCTCCAGGGTGAGCATCCTGACCCTGCATCTGACCAAGGATTGCCCTGTGCATTGTCTGCTGCATTGCCTCGCTTGCAAAGATGTGCAAGGCTTTCCCTGGTTTCCTGCTTCTTTTAGTTGTTTTGTTTGGTTGGTTGATTTGGTTTTCATTAAAACAGAAAGGAAAAGTTCACAGAAGTAACAGTGGTGCCATGTAGGGGAGCAGCAGAGTGCCACAGGGCAGCACACCAGGTGCCTCGCAGACATGAAGTCACAGCACTGGTGGTTCTTGCAGAGTTTCCCCCTCCACTGCATGATATCTTTGGCATTTCATAGCTCTAGCACTGCCCAGACTTCAGCTCAATTAGGCTGAGGTGAAGAGCAATAGTTCCAGGAGGTGCTAGTGAATAGTGGCTTCCAGGGAACTCATGCCAAGGAGAGCACCTTCGAGGATGGGGCCCAAGCTGTGACGAGGACTGTCACTCATGCAGCACTTCACACCATTCTCCCGGGAAGAAAACACCCCTGCCCACTCTCACACTGCCTTTGCATGATGGCACAGACCTGTTTGGTGCTCATTTTCTCTATCTTTATCATACTGCTTTCCAATGTACTTCACCATTTTTGAAGATATCCTGAAAGATACTTATTTTTTGCTGCTTTGTGATGTAATCTGGAAACAAAATATGTAATGACGTGATCTAGAGAAATGGCAGTTTCAGTAAATCCAGTGATGCAGATAAACACTGAACACTGCTGCTTTCTACCCTGCCCTTATTGCTAAATGAAAACTAATAGGATTTGCAATACCCTTTGGAATTAAAAAGTCTGAAAAAGTGGTGAACTGAAAGGTGATGACTGTGATCACTGCACACCCCAGGTGCTTTAGGAAATTTCCATACTCAGGCTTAGGGAGTTTTCTCATTTGCTTCATTGCATACTCAGTACAGACAAGTTTACTCATGACAATTTATGATTTACAACTACAGATTATGCTATGACCCAGTAACATAGTTCTAGGCTGAGAGATTTAGTTTATTCTGTTTTGTTCAGTTTTTCTTCCTTTCTGCTTTTGTCTCACCTATGTTACCTCTCTCTTCACAAGCAGACAAACATACCTACAGATTAGGTTCTCAAAAACAGATTTTACATTAGAAACTACTGTGAAAAATTCCAGTATACATGTTTTCTTAAAAATACCAATGCATAATTAGTCCAGTGAAAGGCTTGCAACACAAATAACAAAACAAAAAAATAAAATGCGATCCCCCAATATGTAATGGAATGGAAACTGCCCTTTGAAAATGTCATATTCATAATCTGTATGATGTTAAGGTAGTATTATAAATATAAATAAGAAAATATGGTTTTAAAGAAAGACGGGCTTGCTATTGAGTGCAGATCTCGATTTTTCCTTTGAGATTCTTATGTAGGTCTTGAAGTTGTATAGAGAAGGCAATCAAGGGAGTCAAATATGGACTTTCATCTTTTATTTTGATTTCATGGATATCATCAGTGCTAAAGTACTAGGGGCCACCACTCCCCTAAGCAGCTTTATGCATGGCCAGTTGCTCTCCAGCCACATATTTTGCTACATATCAATTTTACTATGCCTACATTATTGTTCTGGAGCCTTGTGTACAGTTTAAGAAATAGGAGCTACACATCATTTATTTCTTTTCTTCTATGCTTACGTGAGGATTGGAACTGTAGAAAAAATGTCATTGTTTTCTTAATGGTCTTTTTAGTTTTATTCTTTGGGCAATATTTGAACATTAAACCACCCGCAGTTAAGAAAAAGACTTGACTATATTGGTTTTGGCGACAGTCATACTCTATTGATCAAAACAAATTTTAAAATTCTGTCAATTCAAAATTCAGAAGTAATTTTCTGCTTTAGATCAAAAAGATTTCCTATGTTTGAAAGGCTGACAGCCCTTTTATCATCTGTTCTGAGCAAAGCATTTGGGAGGGTACTGTGCAATATGAATTAAGCTGGAATTATAGTGCTTACATGTTTTGACATGATTGTAACATCAGGGTCAAATACAAACACAGTGCCCTTTATTGCTCTGTTAGTCTGGAATGACCGATTTAAGATAATTGGATTAAATTTCCAATCAAATTATTCAGCATAAATTCAGTTTGACTTTATGTCAAGAAGGCTGGTGTTTAACCTTGTAAGTTGCAATCCAAGCTAGTTCATTTTGTCAGCTCACAAAAGAGGAAAATCCTGTGTTCACTGAGCATAAATCATACTTGTAAACTTTGTTTTAAGCAGAAAAAGTAAAAAGGCAATTCCTTATCCCTAAGAACTATGGGTTGGATTTGTTTTTTCTAATTTAGTAGCAGAAGCAAGTTAAGTCATAGCAGGTTAACATTCTTGCTTAACAGAAAAGTACATATATAAATGTTTTATATGCTAAGGCCACCATCAGCTATTTATGGTAAGAGAACTAGAACACTATCTTCAGAAGACCATTCAGTTTTGATTGAAAATAAACAGTGATGAAGTAATAGGTAAATTGTTCCCATTGTCACCTTTCTTATTCAAAGGTGACTTACTTGCAGTATTAATTTCTTGGCTTCCATTTCCTATCTATCAAATCCTCCTGCATCATTGACCAATAAATTGAAAATCCCTTTGTTACAAGATTTCTAGTCCACTGTAGGTATTAATACATCGTGATCAAGACCCCTCTTACATTCATCATTGAGTTTTACAAACTGTTGATTGACCAGCCCTTTCATTCTCCTACTAACCACTCTGATGATTTCAAGTTTTCTAGTAACTTTCCTGCATTGCTAAACCAAAAGAAGTAGTATTGCAGCACCTACACCAGTGACAAATACAAAGGTAAAATCATTTCTACTCTGCAGGGAGGCAGAGATGTTTATTTGCTTTAACGTAAACATTAAAGCCACAGTTTTGAAGTGACACTTTTGTCCAGCTGCCTTGGGAATCTGGTTCTGTCACTGCAGCATGTTCCAGCCATCCACTTAGTGTCCCATAGCTTCTCTGACAGACCAGCTTGCAATGAAATTTGGACTCAGCAGGAAACCCTGTGAGGAAGAAGAATCAGATTTTATGTTCTGAGTTTTCAGGGCCTATTTTGTCAGCCTTTCTTTAGTGACACATGTGGGCTTGGAAAAAATCTTTCTTCCCTGCACAGAAGGTGGTGTTGGATCACTGAGCCTTCCTGCCATAATGGAGCTCGATCTTCACTCCTCCCTCAGACACAGATCTATCATCTCTTCAACCATATATCCATCAGTTACCTTACTCCTGTAGCCACAGTGTTGTAACTAGAAGCTCGTATTAAATCAATTTCCTGCCCTGTCTTCAAGGTGGGTTTTTTGGTCACTACTACTGACAGTCCAGTTTCCATCCCCTAATTGTGGCCTAGCTCTCATTCTGTGTACTGCAAGCTTGAAAGTGTTTGCCTTGCAAACTTGGTAAGCATTCAGTATTGCTCTGAGTCAACAGGCATTCTTCTTCATTATCTGTTGCCATCCTAGTCTTAAAAATAAAACTAGGAAGAAAATTTTAAGACCTCAGTCCAAGAATCCATCCTTACAGAAATACAGGGTAGCCTTGTGTAACCTTGTATTCAGTTCAATACAAGCAGCTGTTCACTGTGAAAACTCTCCTATACAGGCACACTTCATGCTGTCAAGGAAGTTTGCATTTCTTCTTCTTGGACTTTATTTCCTCACTTTATCATAACTTCACAATGGACAGCACAGTGTGTCACAGGCTAGTTTAAGAAAATAGCACAGGAAGGCTAATGAGCTCATATCCCTTAATGTATGTGTTCTCAGCTGACTCCTAGTAAAAATCCTTCCCAGACATCAACCAGAGGACATTTAGGGCTTATTTAGCCAAACACATCCATCTCTTTCCTAATGTCCCAACGAGGACAGAAAATGCCTCGTTGACACTCCTGACATACCCAAGAATTGGGCATTTTCACCTTCATCCTGTAATTAAAGCAGAATGATTAAACCCTGGTCACTTATTTCAGAACAGGAAGTGGAAGAAGCCACCCACAGATGCTAGATTGATAGGGCACAGAGAGAATCTTGTTTGCATCAGCACTGTACTTAACCATTTTGTTTTGATAAGCTTAAGCAATGCCTTTCCCTCTTCCCTGTTTAGCAGTACTCATTTTCTGTGCCTGCTCTCCTTCTTACCCTATTATTTTGTAATGGAAGCTATAATCACAACCAAGAATTACACAGAGAAAATGAACTGATTATTGCTTGTTGAAAAACAAAACAAACAACCTTTGTTCAGATAAATATACCCTCCCTTTGCAGCCGAGTCAGGCTCTATGTCACCTTCTTCCCTGTAGATACCCTTCCCTCATTTCCATGCAGGCTGAGCCTTCCCTTTGTTATAAAGGAAGGCCAGGGATTGATATTGCCCTAGAGAGGGGAGCAATCAGCACACCTGACTATGATTTCAGGACAGAAGGCTTTTTCTTCATTTGCTCCAAGCCTGTAAAGCTTCAGTCAATCTTAAACTAGTAAGAATTTGTTAAACTGATAATAGGATAGCCAGAACCCAGTCCAAAACCAAGCCACTTATTCTTCCTTTATCTATTAAATAGCTTACTTTTTACAGTCTGACAGCTTCTGACGAACCCTAATCACTCACTTACTCGTTTGCTACTTCTTTCTGCTCTTTAGCCCCTCTGGTATATGCCAGCTATCACTGCCAGCTATCCTATCTCTGTAAAACGCTAGCAAAGAAATCACCACCTTCATCATCCTAACTTTATGCAACTGAATCACCACCCTGGTTCTTCTTCTCTAATCACATCACAATTAAACTCTTTTTTTCCTTCGAGACCTTGAGTACCTCCACACTCATTCACATTTCTTACCCGGGTTCATTTAGCATCTCATGTCATCTATTTTGGCAGTAATGTCATTCTGTTTATTTCTTACATAATAGCTTGTCAATCCTTTCATATGCTATCTCTCCTGCACACAATCCTCAGAATATTTATGTTCAGGCTACTCATATTACATCAGTCATCACTTAACACCACAAATCAAACACAGTCATTTTGATTCAGTCATTTCAATCAATATTCTCTTAGTTGATGAATCATATGACCTGGTGATGTTTTACCTTGGCTTACTATCTGTTTGTCAATGCTGTCAGAAGGCTTTGGTCAGGCAAAAAAAAAAAAAAAAGAGGATATATGTGATAAGAGCTGGTAGTTCCAGGTAGAGGGACAAGCATGATTACCACCAAGGACTGATGAATGAAGGAGGCATGGTTTCATAAGCTCTCTGCCTTTCCATCTGAGCACAGCTGACTACAAGGAGACTTTGCCAGGATCTGCATGTTTATGCCAGGCTGGCTTTCTACATGTGTTCAGTTTATTTAAATAAGAATTACATTTTAGAGACTTGTTTCCCACATTTTAGATATACTACAGTTAATAATAATAAACAAGCAATAGATAGAGATGTTATATCTTCTTCAAAGGCAGCCCTGTTCCAGCTGAGAAGAAATCTGTGAAGAAATTCTCTGGTGGTGAAAGGGGTGAAGTAAATTTGAAATCTGTGGAGCTGAAATAATTTACAGCAGCAGAGAACACAGTCACTACTTTCAGTTTTGAGAATATTGAGAAAAAGGCATTTTAGAAATACATGTATATCCAGCCTCTGTTTAAACCATTGCTGATTTCATTCCGTGGGCCTAGTAATAAAAGTCAAGACCCACTAACTCCTGGATGGTTAAATATTTCTTTATGACTTGACTGGACAGCATGTAAGCATGATCTCTTCATAATCATGAATCACTGTTATTATCAGAAGTACAGATGTTCCAGGGAGATTCTCATTTCACTCTACACCAAGTATTTCATGAAGCAGTCTACCTGTGAACATATTTTGTGCTTACTCAAGCACTTAAAGTGGAAGCTAACCCTTGGAATTAGTGAAAACTGAGCTGACAAACTAGATCTGAGCAGAAGTGACTCTTCTTGCCACCTGGAATAAACTTTTTTCCTCCAATGTACGAATGGAAACCTGAAAGTTCTCGTAAGAGTTTTCTAAAATGCTTAAATGGTGAACAAGAAATAATGTAAGCAGTATTAATACAAGTGCAGTCTGCAGTTTTTTATTTCTTCAGTAGAAATAAGAGATATTTAAATTTTATTTGTAAATTTAACGTGGAGAAAAACAATAGATGATTAAGGAGAAGTACTGTACACAGGTGTAGCAAAAAGATTCTATGTGTTGCCAGAAATTTGTGAAAATATTTTAGCCTGATCAGATGAGCAAAATCTGCTATGGTATTAATTCATAACAGTAGTTCTGGATAACCCAAACTAAATGGTATGTGTAACAACTAAATGTATTTAGTAGGAAGGAGTGTAGAAAATGAACATTCAATGTAGTTCCACTAAGACCATTCCGTTTTTAAGCCAGTGTCATGACAGGCCATGATGATATTCCTTTGCATGTAATCCCCAGTAATTTCAGTGAATATAATGTTAAAAATAATCTGATGAATTGACCTGTGAAATATTCTAGACTTTATTATTTTGTCTATAGACTTGAACTCCCATGACTATAATATAGTATTCAAGGGCCACCTGTATTCCAAGTATTCCAACAACAAGGAAGTCAGGCAAAAACCCAGGAGGCTTGTCTGGATGAGCTGTGGGTTCTGAGGGAATGGGCAGGGGATGTGGCTAAGTCACGATGTCCTATTTGAGAAGTAAGTTGTGTCAGTCTGTGAAGTTGTCAATGACTGGCAAAGGGGAAGCATAACCCCTGTTTTTAGAGAAGCAAACAGGAACACCAGGGGAACTGTAGGCCAATCAGTCACACCCCTGAGCCCAGCAACATCATGGGTCAGAATGTGATTGATTCACTGGGCATGTGGATACACTAATTGTATACAACTGCCATGTGAATTTCTCCTCGGGATTAAGCAGTCTCATGTGCCAAGTTTCATTCCTAGTACTTTTTTTCTGCCTTCTGCATTATAAAAATTTCTCCAAGTCAGGAAACTGTCCCAGTGTAGTGACTGGCAGGGTCAGTTCACCAGTCTAGTTCACTGCATGAAAACCCACACGGTAGCAGGAAGGTGAAGTAGGAGTGGCAGCAACTTTTCTATCAAGACTGCACACTAATTCCACTTCAAAAACTACCCCATAGTTTTCCTTTGCCATGATTTTTACTTCTCCAGCCCTAAAAAATAGCTCTAGAGAATTTTCCCAGCAAAAGAAAATTAGGATGTCACCACACAAACTTGCAGGCTTCCCATTCAAATATGCCAAAAATATGAAATATATCTGTTTCTTAGTTATGCAGGTCAATTGCATATTTATACTTCCCCTTAGCACACACAAACTACACAGATTACAGATCAAGTAATGAAGTAAGTACAGAAACATGTAAATAAAAATATTACAAAAAGCAACAAGCTACTGCAACAACCCACCCTGCCTCCCCAACAATTACAATAGCAGTATAGCCACCACAACTTTGGTGCGAGTCAAATTGGTAGGAAAGGGAATAAGTTACAATAAACTAGCAGTGAGAGCTGGGAGAGGAAAGTTTTATGAGGTCCAGCAGTATTTAACTGTGGGCCCTTAAATCACAGAACTAAGGCATTGCTCTGGTGTGGTGAAAGGTTCTGAACATGCATGTATTGTGCTCAGGAGAGCACATTCAGGCTTCCTATAACTTCTTTAGTTGCTGCAGGGTATGTGATGCTCACTGTAGCCAACATCTGCCCAACAGCACAACCACAGGGAAGCCACAAATGAATTTCAAATTTGAATAAATATTTGCAGTAAATGCCACAGAACACAGGGAACTATGAAGTCAGCTGACACATCTGATCTTTCTGGTTGATCCAATAGTTGAATTCAATAAAAAACATGGACAGCAGTCCAAGGCTAGTAAAAGTACAGGGCAGATATGTAACAAAATCTGCCTTCCTCCTCTAGTTTTCTCTACCCATTCCTGATTTTGTTTCTCTGATCTCTAGTCAGGACAGAATTTCGTTTTTCTGAATATAGGTGGAGTCAAATGACTTTTGAGGAGGGGAGGAGGGGATTGTTATAAAATCTGATGCTTATGCATTCTGAAGGAGACAAATTGGTTTGTTCAGATAGCCAGATGGTAGTTCAGGTGAGAAAGATGACCTGGTGGTTTGCAGCACAGCTCACCAACTTACATACAACTGGAAGGTGAAGGAAGAGCTTCATATCCCATACAAGCCTTGGCTACCTGAATAAGGTAATTTCTTGATGCAATACTTTATTTTTGTTACTTCTAAGTGGTTGCTCAGAGCATTCAGCCCCTCTTTTCCATCCTAATATGCTTTGTCAATAAACTGTTATAGATCATACTCATTAGACTGACTCCTTCTAAAATGATGTTCTGAAGTTAGAAAGGAAATGAAGAGTTAATGAAGAGTTCCTCCTGAATTTGTGTCTTGAGGAGCAGTAATTAGTACGACTCTATTGTAGTTGAGGCTCTAGTGACAGGTGAGCATCAGCAGAGCCAGTCTGAGTGTTAGATGAAAATCATAGGGTATCTGAATGTGACACAGTACCTGTTCCTTGCCTGTGTACCAAGGCACAAGTGTGGAGGAAGTTTCAGCATAAATTACAATTGATTTCCTTGTTTCTTTCCATCTTACTTCTAATACAACCAATAAAACAAGACTATATTATTTAATCTGTTGCTAATTAATTAAAGATCTTTTTTGTATTTAGTTTTATATCGTTCCTGTTTCAAGGTATCAGCCTTTGGTAAAAGTAGTTTTGTGTCTGTGTATGTTAAGTATGTTTTTCTTCCTTTTCTCTTTTTCTGGTAACCCAAATCCAAGGTAAAGTACAGTACTTGTACTGGAAACCCAAACCGAATACCCATTACCAAGTCACATTTCTTTATCTCAGTGTACATAAACTTAAAACTTGCCTTTTTTTGTCTTTATGGGGGAACCTATATCTGTAAAGTATCACCAGCTCACAAGAAGCCCACTCAGCCTCCATTCAGAGGGAGTGAATTCACTTATTTGGGGAGTGTTATGTATGAGTTGCATTAAAACAGCAAGTTTAGGATTCATACTAATAACAGTCTTTTCTTGATTGAGTTGCATTAAAACAAGAAGTTTAGGATTCATACAACAGTCTTTTCTTGATTCCACCACCAAGTTGTTTCGCAATGTGCAGCAAATGTATTCAACTCATTTGCTCTTTTGTTAAAGGTAAATTAGAACATGGAGCACAAGATAACCAAGTAAAACAAGTATCTGTCTTCACAAGTTTGTGTGGCACCCTAAAATGCAAGCAGTGAGATAAACATTTTATAATTTATTTTTATTATTGTCTGATAAGCTTTTTGAATCATTGACATGACTTAAAACAGAAATAGCTTGGAGAACTTGTAGAGCATGAATAGAGGAACAGCCCCGGTGCCTCAGAATGTGCCTTTGTAGCTATCCAGGTGCAAAGATCAAGGTTGCACTCTTGCCCACATGTTCTTGCTGGCAAATTTTGCCGTGAGCATAATGACACTACTAACAGAGCTGCCTGCTCTTGCTGATGCACACACCAAGCACAGGCTTTCCTGATTTAAGCCCCTGTCTCACAGGACATCAGTTCCAGCTGCCAGGAGAAATCTTGGAGGTGAGAGTCAGTGGGATGCTAGACAGAATGCTTATGCTTCTAGGCACAGCTTTACATTTTTGAGGGATCTTGTGTATGGCCAGGCACAACAGAAGGAGCAGTTTCCCTACAGGTCTTTACTCCTTTTTATTTAGAAGGTTAGCTCCAGGGACAAAATGAGTAAGTGAAGGTATTTTTACCCTACTGCTTACCATTACTCAATAGCTAAGAGCAAAAGGAGATCCTATGTAGGTTTTTTTCAGCTTAGGGTGTTTGCAATTACATCATCTTATAATAAACTTCCTCTTGCAAGTGAAGGAGGAAGAAAGCAAAGCATGGTTCCTTTATTGTAATATCTGTGCTTTCTTCTACCCTCTTCAGGCATTCCAGCAATTCCCTATAGTATGTAGCTGCACTGCTTTCAAATCTGTAGGGCTGCTGGAAAATACCAACCTCATTAATTAATAGTAATGAAATAGTAATTTCATTTTGGAGTTACAGTTAAAAGGAACTGCAGGTTGAATTCTGAGCTGTGACATAAAAGACGTATTTGTCGTAAGGAAACATGCTGTTCAGTTAAGTTTTGTAAGCAGTAAGGCCCAGTTTATACTCCTACTGGGACAGAGTTTGCCTAATGAAAGTGAAGGGTGCTGGGTGGTGTCAAGAAGTAGATTTTATCATGCTTGTTTTAGTCTGGGTCCTGCCTGGTAAGTAGCAGGATTTCTTCTATCTGACTTGTGGCACAAATTGTAATCCCTTGCCCAGGCATGTCCATGCAGAATGCAGAAATATCAGTATCACTCTGCCTAGGCAGGCTCATTTAGCTTGAGTGTTGCATCCTTTTTATGTTCTTCTGGGCCTCAAACAAAATTAAGACCATACTGCTTGAATTGTCAGAAGACATGGCTACAGCTTGATCTTTTTCTTGTTCTGATGGCTTCTTTTCCCCACCCTACTGCAGTGATTCAGGTCCTCCTCATATCATGTACCTCAATGGAGCACATCACAGGACTAGTGACTGCTCCTTTAATAATTTCAAGTGGTATGGATTCCCTCATGCAGCTCATTTTTCCCAGCTGCACAGAGGGAAGAATAATTTTAAGTGTTCTTCAACTATCTCAAGTTCCCATTCCCCTCCTGACATAGGTTTTTTTTTGGTCTTCTGCATCTTGCACAAGAATGCCTGCTCAGAATTTAGTGTCCATGAAGAAACCAGAAAAATATATGAATGTTTCTCTCCCTCCAGCCAGATCCCATGTCCTCCATGCACTGCATGATTACTGCAAGTTTGTCACAAAACTTTTAAGGGGAAATATGCTTTTTCAATTTTGTGTTTAATATGATGTTCTTGCCTATGAATATAACTTCACAAGGATGGATGTGCACCATTTTGGCAAAAATGCTTGGCGGTGCAGGAACAATTAATATTTATAAATGCTAAAATTTTGAGGACCCTAAAAATTCTCCTATCTTTGAAAATCGTCATGTCTGAATCTTTTCCCATTGTCTTCTCTCCTTTGTTCACATCTGCATGCTTCTTTTGTTTTCTTCGATCTGTACTTGAATTTTTTTTTTTTTTTAAATTTCTTTATTCAGTCATCTGTCTCTTGGGGCATCTGTTCCACAGGCAATATTTTCAGTCAAACCACTGTAATGCATGTTGTATTTTAACTTGGTAATTACTTGTGTAAGCCATTCCTAGAATATTTTAATTAATTTCTTTAACAATGGGCCTTCTACCAATTTGCAGATCTTTTAAAAAACCTCATCACCATCACTACCACTCCAGGAAAAAAAAAAAAGGAAAAAAACAACTCAAAACCCTGGGAAGATCTGAGAATTAGAAAAGATGCAGGCTAAAGACAGCAATCCACCAGATGGTGGCTACGGATGGGTTGTGGTAGTGTCAGCCTTCGTGGTGATGGGCCTCACTGTTGCTGTCCTCAAGACTTTTGGTCTATTCTTTGTTGAAATCCAGCAGCACTTTGATGAACTTGCAAGCACCACTTCCTGGATCACATCAGTAACTATTGCTGTCTTTCATTTAGGAGGTAGGTAGTAGTGCTCCTCTAGCATTTTATTTTAATGTATTAACTACCCAAGCAAGTTTACAAATCTCCCTTAAAGAAACCCAAACCCAGAAATGTGTAAGGTCTAGACTGTATCTACCAAAACCACAGAAAATTTTCTTACAGAAAATTGGCATTTGCTGCCTCACATATGGAATGGGTTAATAACAGAACTCTATAGACACAGGAATCTGATCGCCTGAAAAAACATCATGTACCTAAACTCATGATTAAGTTTTGCTACAGGCTTTGAGTTAAACTCATTAGAGATAATTCTAATAGTCACAGAGCTTGTTGAATCAAGCTCCTAAACCAGTTTGTGCAAGTTCACTGATCTCAGAGTGACTGTCACTTTTTCAAAGTACTTCAAAACACAAGGATTGTGACCCCATCTAGTAGGTAAGCCATCTGCTACCAACGTGATTCTCAGGCCTGCTTTTTCCCACTTCTCCTTTTTATCTTCACCAAGATCCCCTTTCTTTGCATGTATTACCAATGCTGTGTATTCTTTACCCCTGTTAGTGTGATTCCAAGTTATTGATCTACCAGAAGACTCAAAGAGTTAAAAAGAAAAAAAAACAAACTTCAGTTCACCCAGAGAGAGCTCAATAAAGACATGACCATGCAAACAGAGAGTAGAAGAGAGAGTGAACTATCCCAGTTAAAGGCAGTAAGCTATGGGAACAGGTCAAATACCACATCTCACCAAATGAAGGAGGGAAAAACAGGAAACATACTGCATTTGACTCAGCTTGGTTGTTTAGAGAGTCCTTAGTGCCCTTGTAAATGGCATGATCCTTCACATGATGGTGAGGATTCCAAACATGTGCAGGCTTGAACTGTACAGAATTTGTGAAGTCTGCTCTGCATGTTCTCATAGAGATATATGGTTGCAATAGGTAAATATCCTTACATAATAAATGCTATCATAATTTTGTTTATGAAGACACTTCATTGCATAGGCACCGTAGAATCACATGCATCCTACTCAGTCCACACCTATCAGTACTATTGCTTGGAACTGCAGTGCTTCCAAACATCAAGAGCAACTGATCTTGCTTTGAAAAATGTATTCAGAAGGAAAAAAGAGTAACCCAAAGTCAAAGTAAAAAGATTAAGTAAGTAATGAGTTGAAAAGATTTTATCAGTTCCATAAACTGCTATCCTTTATGCCTGCTTTGCAATGACAAATGTAATTAACTGAACAAAAATCATTAAAGACCTGCTTCACAGGCCACAGAAATGAATAAATGGTAATCTATCTATTTGGTTTACAAATTAGACATATCACTGACATATTGTGATACTATTTTGTCATTCAGACATTTGAACTTCATGAGAAGAAAAAGCCACCATAGGAGGCTCAAAGTCCTGTTTTAGTTAGGTTTTGTTTTGTTATAACATATATTTACATTATATAGGAATGTATCAAGGAATAGAGCATAGGACACAATAATATCAAGTATAAACCAGCAAAAATGTATTTGCTTAGCCAGGTGTGAGGCCGGCCTAGTTCAAAAATGGCAGCTAAAATTTTCAGCAGAAATTGTTTTTCATCCTTTGAAATACTTTGAAAATGATCCTCTTTCAGTGAATAAAGCTTGATGGCCAAACATTCCAAACCCCTTCTGTATGGTAGTTTATAAATGTCTCAGGTCAATACATAATTGTCTTCATCTTCTCCTGCCTTTGCTTCATTTATAGGGACCACAAGATTTCCTGATGAAGATCACCTGAGCCTCCAGTTCTTTGATCAGGTTTCCATGCCTGGCTTAGTCTTTCTTACTATGTATCTCTGGGAAACCTTAAGTGTCATTTGGCTCAGTATGAAGGATGATCACTGAATTATTATTTTTTCCTATTTGGATCCTTTCAACAGCAGGTCTGTTTCTTGTGTCGAAGGAGAGCATGTGCTTCCACTCCCAAGGTCTGCACTTGCAACAGGCTGTTCAGTTTACTACAGCAAGGATTCTCCCCATCAGCTTGACCAGCCTTCTCTCGGTACTGATGTACACCTTCCCGCACCGTTCTCTTTGCACTCTGGTTGTCATCCCTTTCCATTGCTTGTACATTTTCTGTGTGTTGCCCTTTCCCTTTCAGACTCTGGAGTCTAGCTATGTTACCCGTTGCCAGTTCTAGCACGTGGCTAGCTTCTTTCTTTCTCTCTCTACCCCATGTTTAATTTCTGTCTGCTTATTCTCCTTATTTGCTATTTAAAATTTGAGTTTTGGTAGTATTTCTGCTCCAACTGCAGATCTTTTTCTTGTCTTCAAGCACTTTCATGGAAGTGCATTTCATCCTGTGTCTACTTTTCTCTTCTTCTTTTTTTTCATCATAATGTATGATTCACCAATGTATATACTTTATCATGTCTCATCGACTACATCTTAAGAGAATGACTGAATTTCAGTATCATTTTTACATATAAAATCATTGCTTATAAAATCATCAGATTTCTGCTGTAAAAGCTGATGAGACATTTGAGGTTTGCATAACTCCTGCCAGGTCTTTCTGCTGTCAGACAATGTACATCCTGCAGATTTTGAAACAACTAGTACTCTGTCAAGTTTATTTCACTCATCCTAGCTACCAAATTCTCTTAATTCTGATCTTAACACAGGTGAATGTAAAACAACCTGCCCCTACAAACTACTATGAAACTTTCCTTGCTGACTGCTCTCTCTTAATCATTGTCTTCCTGCTTATTTCAGTTGAGAAGCCTGGTCCTCGTTAACCGAATTCCGTTTTATGCACGAACTCCAGTTGCCAGGATAGTTAACAGATTGTAGGGACCTGGTGGTACTTGGGAACCACCTAGTGGCCATGCCTATTTAAAGAAATCCTACGGCCTTGACCTCAACTCTGCGATGCTGATGGGAAAACAGACAGGAAGTAAAACTGATCCTTAATTAAGCAAAAATATCCCTGACATTTCATGTATTTCCAGACAGTGACTAGACACCAAGGCAGTAGCTGCACCATCAGATCCGTACCACCTGCACCTTTGCCCTTGCGTTCAAGAGTCCCTGCAGTCTGTTGAGAGAAACTGTACCACTAAAATAATGATTTAGGAAATGAACTGCCAATTTTCTGTAAAAAGAATAACCACAAAATAAACCCTAATTTTTGGTCCTTCATAAACTTTTAGAATTCCATTAAGGATTGATTTTTGCAAAATTCTAGAAAACAAAAGTTAGTTTTCTCCAGAAAGTTTTCATGTCAGCCATATCAATAATATATTCTCAATAATACAATTTTTATAGCTGAACCTATAGATTCTATGGCTGAAGTTTCACTTTCTGCTAAACAGTCCATGAGGTTCTCTCATGTTGGTAGTTGTATCCTTACATGAAAATCAGTAGAACTGTCCTACTACAAGGAAGGCACTAAAATGCTCTTTCCCTTTAAAGGAGTCCACATACGTTAAATATATTTTCAAATCTGTACCTCAGAGACAGTAATTTCTCTATCAGCAAGGATACAATTTTGAAATTCTGATTGACCTCCTACCCTATCCAGCAGAGTTAAGGCTGCTTGTGTCAAGCATTATAAGGCTAGTCCTCCTCCAAATGTTTTATTTATTTGGCTGTGTTAATCAGATTAATGTTCCTAATGTATTTTTCTTTCTCCAATTTTGCTGCTGATCCAGCCCCTGTTGCCAGTTCACTATGTGTACAATACACCCATCGGACAGTTGTGATCACTGGAGGACTTCTGGCTTTTTCAGGAATGGCACTGGGATTTTTTGGATTCAACATGGCCTGGATGTATGCAACAACCGGCTTCCTACAAGGTATGAATTTATGGCTTTATGGCTTTCTTCCACCATCAACTTATTTGAGGGTGCTAGTGGTAGGAGTTTTAAAATCTGGTATCTATCTTGATTTTATGGGCAGCTAGAACCAGCAATGCTCTTTAAGAGATTTCCCTCGTGTCCCACTCTGGAAATAAGAATTTGTACAGGAAACCTGCAACAACAAAGATGACAAATATTTAGATGCCAGTAATTTGCACCTGCAAATTATATGCAAGCAGAAAATTAAGTGTTTTATTTTTCATTCAGAGACAAGAGCTTTGTGAAGGTTTAAAGAATCTTCATAAAGGGTGCTGAAGTAAAAAGACATCAAGATTTTGTATTTGCTATCAACTTATCTTACGTTTTGAACAGAGTCCCAGGCTTTCATTTGATTCCAATCCTTTCCTTTACTCCAGGCAAAACCAGGCCAGAAAATTGTCTCCAACAGCTAGCAGATTTTCCTGGAACAGGAAGCAAAGCTAGCAGGGAATAAAATAAACCATTCTGAATTGCACACTGGATGCCTGAGAAAATGTCTGGAATTTGAGCCCTTTGGCAGTCCTGGGCTGCCGAAGAGTCTAGGGAGCCATCAAAATAACTCTAAGTTAGAGCAGGTTTTAAGTTTGCCCAAAGCACTCGAGCGAGAAAATGAAGAGCAAACAGAGGCAATACAGCAGCTTCCTTCACGTGCTGCCTTGCTTTCTACCCTGAACACAGCTCAGCTTAACCTACTGGTCTGACCTAGTACCAACCTTGGCGCAGACTGCATGGACACTGAGAACTGTCTAGCTTCAACCCCATGACCATGTGATTTCTCATGCACTGAAAAAGCTGTGAAACCAACTTCTTCTCTTTTTTTTAAGTGAGAATGTAATAATGTATATACTTCATGTTCCTGCTTTTTTGCTTGACTATATACAACTTAGAGAATATAACATCACAAATACACTCTTACATCTACTCCAGCTAGGCTCACGCTTCTGCTAGGGAAAAATGTTTTCCTTCTAACACTTTTTAACTTTGCAAGTGTAGGAGCACTGACTGCTTTAATGTCCACCTTCACAAAATACCTCAATAATGTCTAACCAGTGCTATTTCTATTGGTGTTTTTCAGGTCTCGGCATTTCCTTTTCGTGGACACCAGCCATTAGCATTGTTAGCCACTATTTCTCCAAGAAAAGGGCTTTGGCCAATGCTATTGCCAGTGCTGGAGAATGTGCCTTTGCATTCACATTTGGGCCATTTTTCCAGTGGTTGATTAGTCAATATGGATGGAAAGGTGCCCTCTTGATCATAGGTGGCATCCAACTCAATATTTGTGTCTGTGGAACGCTGATGCGACCCCTGGCAAGCAGCTGCCTCGAGGCCAGCCATTGCAAAACTGAAACACCACCTGGCAATGGTGCATCCAGGAGAGACAAAGAAGATAAGTCTCCTATCACGCACAAAACTTTCAACTGGATGCTTGTGAGGCGACCAGAATTTGTACTTTATGCCATTTTTGGCATATTAGCCGCTATGAGTTTTTTTGTTCCTCCATTATTTTTAGTTCCACTTAGCTACAGCCTGGGAATAGATGAGTCATGGACTGCATCCCTCCTATCCATTTTGGCTATGGTGGACTTTGGAGGCAGATTGCTGTGTGGCTGGTATGCCAACCTCCATGTTACCAAAACCATTCATTTGCTGGCAATGACGATTACATTGATCAGTACTTCCCTGATGCTGTTGCCACTGGCTAACAATTACCTTTCCTTGGCAATATTCACTGGCTTCTATGGATTCTTTTTTGGTACAACAGTCGCCATTCACATTACAGTGCTGGCAGATGTTGTAGGCATGCCAGAATTCGACAGTGCTCTAGGGCTTTTCATGCTCATTCGAAGCACCGGAGGTTTTGTGGGGCCCCCTCTTGCGGGTAAGTTAAAACAACTCTATGCCAAACACAGTTTACAAGAAGAAAGGGGAATGTAAATCCAAACTGAAAAGATCTGGATCTGCATTCAAATTTCCCCCTTTTTTAGCTCAGGGGTATCTGAGCCAAGAAGTATATAAAACACAAATAGTCAGTTTAAATCCTCTCCAAAATATCTTGCTCCCTCTCTTCTCTGTGATTTTGGAGATACCTTTTCAACAAGAGAACAGGGATGACAGGCAGGGTTCACATGGTGGAACTTCCTGCTTCCTGAATCCCACATAATGCCATGTGATGGCCTCCAACTATCTCACTATGAAAGTGTGCCTCTGGGACAAGCAGCAGACCCACACTTTCAGAGAAGAAACTGAAATCTGAGACTAGTGAGGTTGCACAAATGGTGGTATTGTTGGGAGGGTTTCTACAGAAGTTAAAATTGAACAGCCTGAAACATTAGGCTATGCAAACCTCAAGGAAATATTCAGAGAGATGCCTGCTGTTTTTAGACAGCATTTGAGCCAACTAGTATAATAAATGAGGAAGGCAGCACATAAGAACAGTGGGAAGAGAGACCAGACAATGAGACAGCACATGGATTTATGGGCTGGCAACGAGATATAGTCATCTTGGAAAAATGTGAGACAAAGGAACTGCAAGCTGTAGAGACTTTAAAAAGTGATATGGCAAAAAAAAATTGACCTGTGTGTCTTGTACAATGCAGATCTGATTCCTCATCCAAAGACCATTGCTCACGCACTACAAGTGACTTTTGTGGTAATGACATTGCTGATAGGTTGCAAATGAGTCAGACTGAATACTAGAACATTTTAATTCACTTTTGAAAATACAGGAACCAGGAAGATCTGTAGAGGGTTTGAAACAGAACAGTATCAAAAGCGTGTTGGAAAGGTCTAAATAAAATACAGATTATAGTGGCTGGTCACCAGTACTGATTATCTGGGGACCAGTGTGGCCTCTTTCTGTCTATTTAATAATCTACAAAGAAGGCATGGAAGAGCAGGGAACCCTAAATGCCTCTGAAGTTCTCCTCTCCTCCTTTGAGTGTAAAATCTAAAAGATTTGAGTTCATGGTTCCTGGGCTGATGTTAGTTTAGAACGTGGGCTAGGGAGTACCCTAAACATGGACAAACTTCCCACAAGCAAGCAGCCTTCATCAGCCCACAAAGGAATGTGCCATCATACCCACAGGGCAGCTGACACACTGCTGCAGTGCTACTACTATAACTAGAGATTTCTCAGTACAGTACACAATGGCATTATGTATTTTGGTTGGCTTAAAGCTCCCTGAAAACCAAGGTCTTTTTGTTAACATCTGTGACTCTTTGTAAAATGATGAACCAGAAACCCATAACACGTTAGACGAATTCTCCAACTCTGTCTCCAGCAGACAAATCTCCTTTCCTTCTTTAAACTGACTCCTGCTGTAGTTACGGTCCAAATTACAGCAACAGCTACACCACAGAACATGGAGCTACTCAGATACACAGGTGCACCATCTGTCTTTTTTTTCTGCCAGTACCTGCACTGTCTGCCACACTTTAGGTGGGAAAAGTGCTTCAAACTGTGTAATATATTGTTTCACTAGTAATGCACATATACAAAGCAATGAGATGTGAATTGTGTTTCAAAAATGCTGTAGTGGGGTGATGTTCCATGTGCTCATGATGCAGAACTCTGCAAGACAAATATGTAGCCAGCACACTGTCTTTGTGAGAGGATATATTCACACTGCTGAGCTAATTCGCATTAGCCTGTTTTCCATCAATCACATTGCTGTCATTTGTTTCTCTCCAGGTCTGATTGTGGACATAGCTGGAGATTACAGAGCAGGCTTCTACATGGCAGGAGCCACTCTTGTCCTATCAGCTGGATTTTTAGTTATTTTAGATCAACTCCAACAGAGGAAAAAAAGAGGAAGCAAGATTAGAACTAAACCAGAAAAGTCAACATTACCCTACCCTTCCCTCCATCTCCTGAAACATCAAACCAGAAGGTATTGAGAGCACGTTGTAGTGGTGTGACTACATGAGACCTCTGACAGCATTTCAGGACATATGGAAGTGTTTCATTTTTGCCAAACTCACTATTAGTAGGATTTACAAAACAACAGAAGTTTCAGGTAGGAATGTTTGAAACAAAGGGAGTAGTTTACATGCAAACTAGAGCAGTAATCATTACCATATTATTTTGATATTGAAGTTGCATTTTGACTATGCAAGCCTTCAGCAGAGTCCCACAGGGCCATGCTAAATGAACTAGGGAAACCATGGTCTAAATTAAATTGCCATGAAGCGTGTACGCAGCAGATAGAAACTACCCCCAAATGCAGACTGCAGCTATCACTAAAAAAGAGGAAGAGGCATCAACTCACAGATGTTTACGTGGGGAAGTAGTGCCCAGTATTTTCAGTAAACAAATTGGATGTGAAAGCACAAGTAAACGAATACAGTTTTGAGCTAAAGGGTTTGCAGGTACTCTACAGAGCAGGGCTGGAATAAGATAAATAAATAAACCTGATAAAAGGTAAAAGTTACATAAGTAATAGAATACAGTAGAGAGAAATGCAGTCCTAGATACCAGAAGTAAAAAGCAAAATACACCCACATAAAATGGAGAAAGATTGATGAATAGTAGAGAAGACCTAAGGCCACAGTGGACTTCAAACTGAGTAACAATCCCAAATGCAACCCTGTATTAAAAATAGTAAATGTCTTTGTGTGTTATGGTAATATAGAGGAGATAATGATGCTTGCAAGGCTTTTATTGGAAGAAGTACATGAGTTGCAAAGAATTAAGTGGAACATAAATGAGAAGATTAAGAAAACACACTCTAAGGAAAAAGTCTAAGAAATAAAGTTGGTTTGGTTTAGAAGACAAAAATTTTTACAGGGCATGAGAACAGCCTTCAAATCCATAATAGGTTGAGATAAAGAAGACATGATTAATTCCCTTCCTTATTAAGACAATTGGTAATTGATATAATTCACAGAAAGGCAGAGTTATGTAACAGGGAAAAAGCTTCCTTGTAGCCTGTTAAGTCACAATGCAGACTATGGGGAGAATATGAAAACACAGAGATATCAGAGAATAAGTAACACACGATCAAGAATCTCAATATATGTGCTTCAGAGTAGTAGGATGGACCAGATGACTTCCTGAGGTCCCCTTCAGTCCCACATTCCAATTATCCTAAGGCAAATACTTTGAGTAAATACTCTATTTATAAGAATAAAAAAAAATCTGTATCCAAACAACTGGGTTTTTTTGTAATTTTATTTTATCGGGAGAAGACAGAACTTAAGGAAGAAAAGGCTGAATCATATTGAGAAAGAAACATTAAAAGGAAAAAAACATAGCAACTGTTTAAAGCTTTCAAACTATTATGAATGTCATATCTGCTCTACTTATAAACTTCAGAAATTTTTACCATTGAAACACTTCCTCTGTGAAGCCAAGTTTACATAAATCTCTCATGGGAAATAATAGCTTCTTGTCTCATAAGAACAAGTATTTCAAAAATTTAATTTAACTTACAGGGAATCAGCTGAACCATTAATAAATCAACTACCTGTGAGGGCTTGATTGCAGAACACATATTGGGAGGAACACACCTGGGTGGGCAAAGTCTTGTAGTAAGGCTCTGACAAAATCCTTTCCAAACTCATCAATTGAAAAATTTGAATTTTTCTACAAGTATTATTCTTCAGTCTTCTGCAGTGTTCCACTACCTACATTAACTCTTCATTTTATAAAATGGAAGTGGTATTGCTGGAGGTGGGAAGAATGGGGAAATGTTTAATAGATGCAGTTTCCACCTCTGACATTCTGTTAAAATTTTGTATTTTATTTACAAGCCCTGTCACTGATTTATTTTGACATGTCCTGATGTTTGACATGGGCAGTAAAGAAGGCATTTAGTGGCATGCTGTGCTGGATGAACAAGGGTACAAGGAGTAGATCAAGGGAGGTGATTGTTTCCCTCTGCTCCATTGTTGTGCATACATTTTGGAGCAGCAAGCACAGGAAAGAAGTTGACAAAGATGACTGAGTTCAGCAGAGGATCACCGAGAGGCTGTGGAACCAGGGCTGGTTCAGCCAGGGGGAGCAGCAGCTTTGGGGCACCAAAATGCATCCCCAGCATCAACAGGAAGGATAGAGGAGGTGCAGCTGGGCTGTTTGCAGCAGTGCATGGTGTGAGGGTGAGGAAGCAGCAAAGCTGAACATGAGGAGCTCAGGCTGAACCCCTGAGGACAGCCCAGCAGCAGGGACATGGTCCAGCGTGGTCGTGCTGATGCCATCCTTGGGGCTTTCATGGCTCAACTGAGTAAAGTCCTGACCAGCCCAGTCTGAGCTCAGAACTGGCTCTGTCAGGGCTCAGGCTGGAGATTTCCCCAGGTTCCCACCAGCCTGAACAGGATCTTGTGAGAAATGAAAAGTCATGCTCATATTTTCTTTGCTAAATGCACTAAATAGTATTAGTCACTTGGACATTCTGTCATCTTGTTGCTATGTATCTGTTTAATGGCACAAAAGAAGTCAAATCATAGAATCATAGGATATACTGAATTGGAAAAGTTCAATCAGGATCATCAAAGTTCAACTCCTGACCACCCCAAGAAGAGTCACATCATGTGCCTGAGAGTATTGTCTGAATACTTCTTCAATGCTGTCAGGCTGGTGCTGTGACCACTTCCCTGGGGAGCCTGTTCCAGTGCCCAGCCACCCTCTGGGTGAAGAACCTTTTCCTGATATCCATCCTAAACCTCCCCTGACACTACTTCAGACCATTCCCTCGGGGCCTGTCCCTGGTCACCAGAGTGAAGAGATCAGTGCCTGCCCCTCCTCTTCCTCTCATGGGGAGGTCTACAATGAGGTCTCCCCTCTGTCTCCTCATCTCCAGGCTGAACAGAGCAAGTGACCTCAGCCACTGCTTACATGGCTTCCCCTCCAGACCCCTCCGCCATCCTCATTGCCCTCCTTTGGGCAATAGTTTAATGTTTTTCTTACATTGTGACACCCAGAACTGTCCCCCGCACTCGAGGTGAGGCTGCCCCAGTGCAGAGCAGAGCGGGACAATCCCCTCCCTTGCCCGGCTGGTGATGCTGTGCCTGATGCCCCCCAGGACAGGGTTGGCCCTCCTGGCTGCCAGGGCACTGCTGACTCGGGTTCAACTTGCCATTGACCAGGAGCCTGAGGTCCCTTCCTGCAGTGCTGCTCTTCAGCCTCATGCCCCAGCCTGCACACACATCCAGGGTTGCCCCATCCCAGGTCCAGAATCTGACACCTTCCCTTGTTAAACTTCATTTGTTTGGTGATTGCGCAGCCATGGAACTTGTCAAGGTTGCCCTGCAGGGCCTCTCCGCCTTCAAAGAAGTTAACAGCTCCTCCCAATTTAATTTCTTCAGCGAAGTTACTTAGTATTCGAGTCCTGCATCTAAGTAATTTATGAAGTTGTTGAAGAGCACCAGCCCTAAGGAGGAGCCCTATGGGACCCCACTAGTGACAGGTCACCAGTCTGATGTTACCACTGTAACCCTTTGGGCCTGACCCATGAGCCAGTTGCTCACCCATTGCATGATGTGTTTATTCAGCTGAGTGCTGGACATTTTGTACGAGTTCCAGATCATCTGGGAGCTGATAATTCTCACAGCCATGGTCCTCCAGCTCCAGGCAGTGGGCTCCCCTTTGTCCCTTACTGGTGTTGAAAGCAGAGGCAAAGAAAGCATTAAACATCTCTGCCGTGTCCATGTCCCTGTTTGTGCGGTGACCATCCTCATCCTGTAACAGGCTGATGTTATTTCTACACTGCCTTTTGCCATTAATATACTTGAAAAAAACTCTTTTTTTTGTCCCCTTCAGTTGTGGCCAGCTTCAATTCCAATTGAGCTT